>BGNK01003862.1:0-53112 GCA_003297005.1 Symbiodinium sp. clade A Y106
ATACTAAAGTCGAAGTACATTGCTGGATGATTGTCCGAGTAAGTGTGCCCCCTCAAGCACACACTGAATATCTACAAATGTAGATCATAAACATGGCACCGAGGAGACAGCCTACAATAAATATGTAAACACAACCTATTGTATAATATATATATATATATATATATATATATATATTTTTATCATCCTAGTACACCTACTACATGTAGCATAGTATCCTAGCTGTACATATGCAGACATGTACATACCCCAATATTATATTATAACTCCCATATTAGTAACCGATACTCATGTGCATGCCCTGTACTGCCCATGTCAAAGGGCCTGCGCGGAGCGGATTCGCCAAAGTCCTCAGAATATCTTACCCCGGCCCAGTACAGACCCCTATACACCCCTCATACCCCCCAGAACATCGTATTTGAGGCCTTTGGGCAAAAGGTCATAAATACAGAACAGTTCCGGAAAAACCTCTGTCAGAAGCGTTTTCCAAAGTATATGATTATCGGGTCCTCGGACCCTTAGGGACACAACAAGCACGGCAATCCACAACGCAGGCCGCCGCTGCAGCAACAGCAGTGCCCAGGCTGGGGAATACTATATATGTGCCACAGGAAGCTGCAAAGCCAACCAACGGGGGGACACGGCCACAACCCACGGCGACCACAATCGGTCAAAAGGAGGAAAACAGACTCCACGACCGATTCAAGGAAATGCTGGGGCGCCACCTCCACCGCGACGACCAACCGAGCCAACGAAAGCCGTCCCGAGAGCAACCACGAAAAACCCCTCAGCCAGCCGCCTGAGAGCCACGACCACCACCATCAACATGCCTCGATCCTGCCAAACTCACTCGTCTGTCGACTTTGGCGAAGCAAATCCTCGCCTCTCGCGAGTGCTCCGTCCGTGACCTGGAGCGCCTCACTGGAAAGCCGCTTTTCCGGTGTTTCCGCCCGTCGCTGTCACCTCTGTACGCCGACCAACATTCCTTCACTCCGGTCCTGACTGCCGTCTCTCCGGAGGTCTGGCAGCGCCTCTGTGATAACGTGGATCACAACCTATGCTGCTCAAGTCCGTCGGCATCGCAGCGCTCCCTCCCGGCTCTAAGCTTTTGCGTGTTGGTCAGACTCCGTTGCAGTCTCGTTCGGACCTCTTGAAGGTGGTCCCCGAGCAGCGTCGCCTCTGGGTCCAGTCTTGCAGTCCGTCTCGATCATTTTGCCGCCTTTCGGAGGCATCCTGTGAGGTGATCCGCATGTGGCTGGACTTGGCATCCTCAGGCACAGATATCCGTTCACTCATGCTTCCGCCCAAATTTGAGTGCACGGCCTTTGCAGACGCGTGTGCCGATGCCGCGTCTGTTGGCATGGGCGGCTTTGTGCGGCTCCCCGACTCCCGTCAGGTGTTCTTTCAGGTTGCGCTGACTAGAGCACAAATGCCGGCGCTGTTTCCGCGGCTTCCGCCCGATTGCTCTTTGCAATCCTACATCGCCACATGGGAGCTGGCAGCTCAGTCCGCCCTTTTGCTTCTCCTTCACCAACTCTTGGGTGAGGGCCACCTTCCGATTCACACCGTGTTCCGATGCGACAATTCCCCCAGTGAATCCGCATCTTGGAAGGGCCTCTCCATGGCTGTTGGACTTTGCGTGGTGCTCCGCTCTTTTTTCCACCTTCAAGAGCGCATGCATATCTCCGTTCACATTGATGACATTCCGGGGATCTCCAACGACATCGCCGACTCCCGCAGTCGAGGGGCGGATCCCGTGAGTTTTTTCTTCTCCCCGTCCGAGCGTGTGGACGTCGACTGGAGTATTTTCTCCAAGACGACATCGCTGTCTCTGCACCCGTCCGCAGCGTCTTTCACCGGCTTTCTGGCCGGATGAGTGCGGTTGCTTCATCAGTGCTTGAGTGTCTTTTGGGGCGGTCCCCTGTCGGGTCAAGCACGTGGCTCGATCATGTTTGGTCCGACCGCCGCCAAAAGGTTCAGTTCACTCGAACTGCTTCCGACCGTGGCAGTGCTTTCACCTGACAACCGGACTTTCGGCACCCGTGAAAAAAGACACTGTCCGCCCGAGTTCTGCGAGGGCTTTCTTCTACCGTAGGGTAACGGACTAGTCACTAGTCCGCCCGAACGTTACCGAGCTTGATCGGAGATGTTTGTGCTAGGACGCAACGGAACCGACCGCCCCGCAGCTTCTGGCTCGCAGCAAGTCGGTTCGCTTCACTTTGCCCGCCTCCGTCCCCGGACGCCTCCTTGAGGCATGAGTGCGCGGCTGAACTTGACCCCCGTCCGTGCAGACACGGGGGACTTGCATAAATAGTCTCTCTGTCGGTGGTCCGTTTCTCACACGTCCGTGCATGTTTCACACTTTTCTTTTCTGCGGCCGCCGCCAAAAGGTTCAGTTCACTCGAACTGCTTCACCTGACCACCGGACTTTCGGCACCCGTGAAAAAAGACACTGTCCGCCCGAGTTCTGCGAGGGCTTTCTTCTACCGTAGGGTAACGGACTAGTCCGCCCGAACAGCCAGAGACAGAAGATGAGCCGTCATCGCTGGTGCAAACGCAAGCCTTCACCCACAACAAAATACCAGCCGAGACACTGCAAGATCCGCCGACACCACCAGCAGCCGCAGAAGCATCCATCCTGCAGGCTGGGCCGAACACCGGCGAACACACAGCCCCACAAGCACACCCAACGACACAACAGCAGCCGGCAAACACAGAAGAAGGGGGGACCTTGCGCTCTTGACAGAAGGTTGAACAGCACCTTATAACCATTCGTCGTATAGCCGAAAAATACGATGACAGCCAGGGAGCAACGATCGTAGAAAAAGCCACCACGGCTCTGGCGGACCTCTTGGTGGACAGACAAACAGGAGCGGAACTTGATGCCCTGGACGACATGCTCCGGAGCGAGCAACTAGCAACACCACCACGGGAACCCAGCAGCAGCAGCCACGACCATGCGGCAGACCCGAAGCATGTAAAGACTGAAGCCCTCAAAGCTGCACAAAACCCCCGTAATATAAGACGAGCACAGCTAACCGCCAACGCGCAGTGCATTACATATGCCACAGTAGCTAGCACCCATGGTAGCTGACATTTTGCGATAGCTGGAAATGCTGCTACCGGGGGACATAACCCTGCACCTGCAGCTGCCGCCTGTGTTGATATCGCTGCGGGAAGTCCTCAATGCGAGTCTGGACGGGTCTGCGCAAGGTGCCATATGCGCGCAGTGGGGGACGCCTTGGAGGTGCTGATAGCAGACCAGATCTTGGCGCACCCCTCCGACGTCCTCGCTCAATGCCTTGGCGGCGGGGGAACAAATACCCCCATGGTGTCAAGTATACAAGCTATCATCGGGGAACTGCCATCGTACCCGTCTTCCTTCTTGCCAACGCTACAAGAAGCGGCGATGAACTTGGTGCGGGGAGCCTCAAGACTGATCCCCGAAGAGCAACGAGGGCAACCGGGGGATGCAGTCGACGAACCTTGGTGGCGCCATGAACGACACCATGGACTTGGTGACCTACGACGCGCAGAGACAGCACCGTCTCCGCGACAGAGGGGAACAAGACGAGCACGAAGCCCAAGTATGGAAAGTTCAGCGGGGGACGGTTCCAATGACAGTCACAGACGACGACGATTGCTCGCCGTACATATGCACGAGCGAAACATGTGACAGCTGCCGGGGGACGACGATGAGGACTACACGATTCTCCGCATGATGACCTGAGTGTAGGCCCTCCATATCCTGAGTGCCGAACCCGACACCACAATAACTGAGGTAGTGCCGTTAGACCGTGGAGCGGTCGACCTCAAGCCAGACAGCCACGGGGGAGTTAAACGAGCGCTAATACAGCCTCTGTGACTTTCGTTGTTCTGATGTTGTTGCATGTATGGTCCCCAGCTGTCTGCGAACTGTCTCTAGAAAAGCTAACGCACCACGGGGGACTGATAGACCTGTTCCGCTAACTCTGATGTTATAAATAATAAGAGAGAGGGAAACCAGGTAGGCCCCCGCATTCCTGTTTTAGGTATCCCAACGCCTATGTTGTGTCCTATGATCCTTGCACGTCGGCCCGTATGATCAAAGAAGCATTGATTTAAAACACGGGCGTTGCTTTGAAATACTCTCGTCCTCATACTGGATATAAGGCCCTACAGGCGNTGATCAAAGAAGCATTGATTTAAAACACGGGCGTTGCTTTGAAATACTCTCGTCCTCATACTGGATATAAGGCCCTACAGGCGGAATAGCATGCTGTAAACTCGTCCTCATACTGGATACAAGGCCCTACAGGCGGAATAGCATGCTGTAAACCACTAAAACCGAAAAACCAAAAAAACCAAAAAAAACAAAAACAAAACAAAAAAAACAAAAACCAAAAAAAACAATTCTCCAGGAGACTAGTCCCCCAGATTTTTGTTTTTTTTGGTTTTTGTTTTTTTTGGTTTTTTCATTTTTTTTTGGTTTTTTGGGTTTTTCGGTTTTAGTGGTTTACAGCATGCTATTCCGCCTGTAGGGCCTTATATCCAGTATACAAAAAATCTGGGGGACTAGTCTCCTGGGAAATTGTTTTTTGTGTTCTTGTTGTTTTCGGTTTTTTGGGTTTACCCGCCCACACCCCAGTCGTCGGTTTCCCGCGCGGAGCTGCTTGCCCACAGATGGTTGGATTTTATGCCAACCTTGTCAGACTATAGTNCCCGCCCACACCCCAGTCGTCGGTTTCCCGCGCGGAGCTGCTTGCCCACAGATGGTTGGATTTTATGCCAACCTTGTCAGACTATAGTATGTCAAAACATCGTTCTCACTGCTTAGGAATTCTAGCCAACGTAGCGCAAGGCCTTAACAAATCGCAAAGTGCCCAGTTTTCGTGGAAAGCCAATATCTGATGCTCAAAAATAGTGTCGATTCATTTGTCTATGCTCGTTTCGAATTGAANCGATTGTCTAAAGAATCCCAATTAGCAGAATCATTTTACATATTTACGAAACATGGATAGTATACACATGAATATATATATATATATATATATACATACATACATATTCAACTTGAGTACGCAACCAACAAGTAAGCTGTATATCTTGTACCCTTTGATGTTAGTACGTGGGGAAAATGCTAGTTCATGCTTGACTAATAGTCATTGGTTTATACATCATGTTGCAGATGCTCGGGTACTTGTACGTGTTGAACCACAACATGTACAACGCAACCCAAAGCCAAACCGATGACTAATTAATCATTTCTCATGTAGCAAGAGCAGGACCTCTCCTGCTATCTCGCCAATACTCATTGAGCCTAGTACAACATTAACACATNAAAAGACGTAATAGTTAAGTGTTTTTCATTTTTGGGGATGTTGAGTATCGTTTTTTTCAGTACACAAGAAATAACGGTAAGTACAAAAGGAGCAAATCATCGTGTGCTGCTTAAGGGCGTGAACATAACACATGAAATATACAACCTCAAGATGTATTCAAAGTGACTAAAGTATCGGACAAGCTGCCACTGAAATGCTATTTGCATTGCACTGACTAGTTTCCTACCATCGGTGCAATATCAGTCTTAATGTCGAATTTCAACTACACGTGCAATCCACATTAGAGTATTGTTGAATATACGGTAATATTGTCGCACATTTGCAAGCATATAACAATGGCTTGCTTATTAATTATATAGAAGAACAAAATTGCAATAGACAATAGCGCGGCTTAAATCCGAGATACATGTTATATCAGTTAAGATGGCATAGCAAAACAGGTATCGAGTTCAATATTGCCATGGCCATCAGTTGGATATCAAGTAAATGTCGAAGCGAGAACTAGTTGCATACTAGTTAGAACACCGACATAATATACAAACACGTTGTAAGCATTAAGTGCTGGACAAGTCCGTATTCGGGCAAAGATAGTTACGCCGTTGGTAAAACACACTAACACTACTTCAATACGCATTGAGTATGCAGGCAAGTACGTAGACACGTAACAGACATCACGTGAGTGGCAACGAGATATTTGTGGTTGAGCGATGATGAAGGAGCTATGATATGTGCATCCGACACCTATATGGGATGAACATAATACTCGATGTTGTCACCTGGCTTCGCATGTCTGCCTAACGTGCTGCATTGACAATCTTGCCTTTCCATCAGAAGATATATTGTTGTTCATCATGACACCATACCTCTTGACGTACGTAAGTAAGCTGCCATAGAATTGGACATCCGCTTTTGGTGCCCCACTCGTACCTGCACAACATGCAAATACAAACGGTAACCCCGCATTCATCGGTATTAACGGGGTTTTCGGTTCACACCGTCTACAAGCATTCAACCCATGTACTTTTTATAGCCAAGAGGGGGCCTACCGGGTTTCCCCTTCCCTAAAAATTCAAGGTCCCTCTTTAGGTACCCAAAATAGTAAGGCACCCTTATAAAAGGGACCCTAATTTTTTTTTAGAACTCCCCAAATGGCAACTTTGCAGCCCGCGTCGGAAACCAAGAGGCCGCCTTAAGAAGTCCATGCTTCTGAGGCTTTTTATGCACGGTTCGGGGTATGTACTCCCTAAACCGTAAACCCTAACCCCTAAGCCCCAAACCCTAAACCCTAAACCCAAACCCTAAACTCTAAACTCAGGGTTTAGGGTTTGTGTCATAGTTTGGGGTCTAGGGCCATGGGGCCCGAAAACTTGATGAAAACTCAGGAGTCTACAGATGGTTCCACGTCAGAGGGAGAAGAAGTCAAAGAGGAGCGGGTCAGGTTTCGTGAGGGTGGTGACTTTCTTTTGCATCTTTTTGCTATGGTTTCCAAGGGTTTCATATTCTGTCAGAGTCCCTGTCGCTGACACGAGTCTTCACATACTCGTATGGCCTTGCTACAGTGGACAGCAGCACAGAAGCTTGACGCACGTTTTAGGGGGGCATTGCATCTATGAGGGTCCGAGCCCGAACAGCACCAGGAAGGATGCTTCTGCTTGCGTGGCTTCTGTAAGCCGCTTGTCTGGGTTTAAGGCACCTTTGATGGTACGGGGTCTGAGGTTTCCTCACTTTCCTGATAGCAGCCCTGTCAGGATTTAAGTTACCCCCTACACTCCCAAACCCTCAACCCTAAACCACAACGCCGTTGCCTAAGCCCGGAAATGCGAAACCCTACAGTAGAAGCTCAAAGTCCCAATTAAGATGGAGGATGCAACGATGAAGCCTGCAGCCCTAGTAAGGCGAAGTTCGTGCTGTCGAGAAATGAAGTGTAACATGCAATCCGGTTTCTAAGGCCTCTGCAGGGCTGAGGGTTCTAGTGTTTAGGGTTTAGGATTCTAGGGTTTAGGGTTTAGGCGTTACGGTTTTGGGGTTTAGTTTGGGTTTGGGGGTTTATAAACCCTAAACCCTAAACCGTGGGTTTTGGAGGTTTGGTAGTTCATTCTTGGAGGTCTTGAGGTCTTTGGGCCTTATCTCTGCTTCAGGGCTCAGTCTTTAGGGTTCCAGGTCTAGGGTTTAGGGTTTTAGGGTCTAGGGTTTAGGGTTTTGGGTTTTGGGTTTAGGGGTTTAGGGTTTAGGGGTTTAGGCGTTTAGGCGTTTAGGGGTTTAGGGGTTTAGGGTTTAGGCGTTTAGGGTTTAGGGGTTTAGGGTTTAGGGGTTTAGGGTTTAGGGTTGTCTTCCTTCGTTCTTTGCATTCGCTCATGGAGGCGACCAGAATGCGAGTAACTGAACAAAGCTGGTCAGTCGCGACCGTTAGAAACCAGACCCTGGATCTGAACAATAAGCCGGAAGCCCCAAACCCAAAGCCCTGGCCCCCAAACCCTAAACCCAGAGGTCTTAACCCACAACCCCTAGGCCTTCAACCCAAAAAAACCAAAAAAAGGCGCCGAGCTCGTGTCGTCAAAGGGGATGAAGAGGCGCAGGCTGGGTATGCCTGGGCTTTGGGATTGGGTAAATTTTAGGGTTTAGGGTTTAAAGTTCAGGGTTTAAAGTTTAGGGTTGAGGATTTAAGGGTTCGGGCCGACTACAGGGTCTTCACTATCCTCCTACACGATCCATTTGCGGGGAGCATTTTGGGCCTGCTCCTCCATCGCTCCTGGCTGTCTTTGGGTGATCTCCTGGTGGTTCCCTATCGGTTGTCCTGGAGGTCGTACTATAGGGGCCTGAATAATTACCAATATTAGTCCTTAGGGTACCTCCTTAGGGTTCCTTATCATAAATTTTGCTGTACCATAAAGGAGCCCAAAACCCTATTCCAATTATTCAGGCCCCTATATTAGCGGTGATCCTGGTGGTCTTAGTTGTCGTTTTCGTCGTGGTGCTCTGTCGCGGTTTGGGGACCGATGCTGGGATACTGTAGGGGCCTAAACAAATACCAATCCTATTTTGGGGGCCCCTTATTATTATGAATACACTTCAAAGGAGCCCAACCCCCTATTCTAATTATTAAGGCCCCTACATTACTACAATTCATAAGGCTCTTGGATCGTCGTACAAGGTTTTTCAGAGGCTGGGTTTTTCAATTTGGGCTTCCTTGTTTGCGGGTCCTTAGAGTATCTCTTAACTAAAGGTTAAACTTTTTTGGGCTAGGGTACTCAGCTCCAAGACATGGATGCCACTGTGTCAGGCAGTTTTTTCGGGTGCCTTTAGCAACTCCGTGTTCCCGCAGCCGGGTTTAGGAGGTTCAGGGTTTAGGATTCAGGCGTTCAGGGTTTAGGGTTTAAGGTTTAGGGGAATGGAGTTCAGGGGTTTAGGGCTCAGCTGCCCGAAACCACAAAACCACAAGCCTTAGACCCCAAACTCCTAACCCCCCAAGACCCTTTAAAGCCCCTAACTCTACAGCAGCAGAACCATGAATCCGGCACCCGAGCCGTCCTTCCGGGAAGGACCATTGCGGAGGTGGCGATGACATGTCAAGCAGGCTGCACTTTGCAAACCCTAAACCCTAAACCCCTCAACCCTAAACCCTAAACCCCTAAACCCTAAACACCTGTGGTGATGTAATTTGATGGAATTAATTAGGAAATGAACTGCCTCGTTAAGGATCTCCTGCGTTCTTCTCGCATGGGACGTCCGATGACATCTTGCATAAACCCCTAAACCCCTAAACCCTAAACCCCTAAAGCCCTAAACCCTAAACCCTAAACCCCTAAACCCTAAACCCCTAAACCCCTAAACCCTAAACCCCTAAACCCTAAACCCCTAAAGCCTAAACCCCTAAACCCCTAAACCCCTAAACCCCTAAACCCTAAGCCCCTAAACCCCTAAACGCCTAAACCCCTAAACCCCTAAACTTGTGAAGCTTCACAGCCCATCAGGGCTGTGGGGTTTGGGGTTTAGTGTGGGGTGTAATCCGCTTGGGTTTTCGGGTGCAGATTTGCAATTTCGGAATTAGTGGTTTAGGTGTTTCGCATTTAAGTTATCCTACCTTTGGTTAGTAGGGAATGGAAGAATGGTAGTAGTAGTAGTAGTAGTAGTAGTTATTAGAATTGTACCCTATTCCTCCATTCCCTACTAACCAAAGGTAAGTTATAGGGTCTTGGGCTCCTTCTGGTCCTCGGAAGTTCGATAAAGGGATCGAGAAACGAGGGATTTCCGATCTAAAGCCCCATGCCCAGACTGTAGAGAGTACCATCTGGAGCTAGGAGCCCTAAACCCTGAGCCTGTTCTTCCGAGACTTGAAGGGCGTGAGAGGGTCGACGCTTGGAAGATAGATCTGCGTGGCAAACAGAGAATCCCTGAGGGCCAGCCTTCATCAACTCACTACATATTCTACCTTGTGATCCAGAACATATGGTGGGTTTTTTCCTAAGAGTCCCTTTGCGGGTAGCAGTGGCAGACGCTTTCAGAAAGGAGGCCCTCGTTCGTGCTAGCCATTTCCGGTACTAATTCTCAGGGACGTGGACTCCGAGGGGATCTCCAAAGAATACAAGGAACCCTTCTTAAAGGCTCATAGGGCTGAGTAGGTTTCAAGTAGAGGTAGTAACCCCACATATGGTAATCCGATTTATATACCTACTTTTAGCGTACTTACTAAGTTCCTCACTAAACCCTAAGCCCTGAACCCTCAGCCTTTAAGCGGGTAGTTTGAGTCTAGGGGAGTTTCGGCTTCAACCGCTGGCCATGGCGCAGAACCCATCGTATACACATGAGTTAACACAAGAACAGCCTTAGTACAATGACCACGGAGATAGAAGCTCGACCTGACACCAGACTAGACATTGCGGCGATGTTAGCGGTTAATCATTCAAAACTTCCAAGGTTCACCTAGCCAGCCTAGTATGTATGCACGTATGTATGTACGTATGTATACAAATATGAAAATGAATATGAACAAGTACCTGAACGCATGAAATGAATGAAATGAATGAATAAATGAACGAACGAAGGAAGGAAGGAAAGGAGAAGGGAAGGAAGGAAGGAAGGAAGGACGGAAGGGAATACGAATGAATGATTATGCATGGATAAGTGAGTGAATGGGTGGATGAGTGAATGAGTGAATACATGAATGAATGAATTAATGCATAGTAGTTAAATAAACAGGTACAGAAATAGATGCATAAGCAAGTTAAACAAGTAAATACATACAACATATACACATTTAATTGTAAATATATACACATAACCCTAGCCTGTCGTAGCTGTCACCCTCTAATGTATGTATTAGCCCCAAGCTCCCCCTAACCCAAGTCGCCTTAATTAGCCAACATTCTCTAATGGAAGGCTGCAGCAAGTACAAACCCGATTCCTTGCCCTATGTAGGTCCTAAACCTACAAGCCCTAAGTCCTAAACGCTCCATCAGAAGCCCTAAATCACAAATCCTACGCCCTAAACCCGAAGTCTAAACTCTAAACCCCTAAACCCTACCTTTCGGCTGCCAGGCAATGGGTTGGCCTGTTCCTGGCACTTTCGACCATCGTCGGCTTCCTCATCACAGAGTCTGGGTTTAAGGTGTTAGGTTAAGTGTTTAGGGGTTTAGGGTTTAGGGTTTCGGTACCAGAATTTAAATTCTCATGTCAGGCTAATTGTCAGCGTTTTTGACAGGACGTTTATGAGGTCTTTGGTGCATGCCGTGGGTTCTAGAGGCTCTGGACCTAAATACTTGAAACCCTTAAAACCTGCAGCCTAAACTCTTGAAAAGGTGTTCAGAGATGAGGGTCTGAAGTAGGGTTTGGCGTTGGCGAAGTTTTATTGTGGTTCCTTGGTGTACATGTGCAAGTTGTCAGTGGTCGCCAGCCTTCTCTATTTGGCCTTGTATGTTGAACGAAGTGTGCACATGCTTGACAGTTGCAGCAACGAGTTTGAAGTGTCAGCTTGGCCGTGGGTCGGCCTGCGCTGCCAGAGTATTCCCCGGTTGAAGTTGTCTTTTGGTGTCTTCCTTCTGTTGCTGTGACAAGCAACGTCATGAAGCGAGAGTGGAGTCTTCCGCCTCTGGGCCCATGCAGGCAGCCCGTTATGTGCCGGGCAAACTCGAATCTGTCAGTGAGCCCCAAACGCTGAACCCTTAACCCTGAACCCCTATCCCTAAACCCTAAACCTATACCCTACACCCTAAACCTATACCACCCTAAACCCTAAACCCTAAACCCTAAACCTACGCCCTAACCCCTAACCCTAAACCCCATGGCCTCCCGGGGCTCCCAGGTACCATCCAGGGCTCTTGCACAGAATGTAGCCAGCAGCACGCGGGAGCCCGGATGTATGCCCGGTGACTTAGCGCAGCCAACTAGCATCTTATGTTCATAACAGGATCCTTATGGCCTTAAGGGGGTGGTTCAAAAAAAGCATCCTTAAGAGTCTTAATTAACACCCTACCACCCTAATGTATTGAACCCTGTACCTGAAATCCGAAGATTCCCAAGACTACGAAGTTCTGGACCTCTTCCTCAGGAGTCGTCCAGCTCCCTTACACGGAGGCAGCACAGGAGGGGTGGATGTTTGGAAGAATCCTCATGGTGTGGGGTTCCAGGTTTCCGGATCTGGATGGACGGCTCAGGTTCGGGCCTGTGGTCTTGTGGGTTGTGAATTTGCTTTAACTCAGATATGCTGACATGGCATTTGTGTGTGAGGTCTCCGACTTACAGTCTATTATGTAACTCGACAACTTTACGGCGTTCCAAGCCCTAAACCCTAAACCCTAAACCGCGTTTCAATCAGGACTCTGGGCGTGCTCATCTTTGCCGCGATCATGTGGATCTCGGAGGCAATCCCCATACCACTCACAGGCACGGCCGGTTTAGGGTTTAGGGTTTAGGGTCGCGTTCAAGCCAGCCGGTTTAAGGTTTGGGGTTTTATGTAAGGAGCCGAACAAACCTTAAGCAGACCGCACATCCCAGGAATGCATTGTAGATGATGGTACCCCCCCACGTTCGAGGCTCAACGCTCCACAACCCTGGAGATACAGCACAGCCGCTAGTCTTAGAACATGTTTGGCCTCGCTGACAAACAATGGGAGCATTCTTCGAGTTGGCGATTTTCAGAGGTGCTCCCAGATGTGAAATCCGGGTGAATGTCAAATCAGACTGTGGGGGCTTGCCCTAAACCCTAAACCCCTAACCTCAATCAAATCCGGTCTTCGGGTGCTAAGTGCACTCTGGAGCTCGAACATCCCAAGGTCGTTATCATTTAATATAGGGGCCTAAATAATTGCGTATGATGGGCCCCCCAAACCCTGTATTACAGTCCCTGACCCCGTACGTTAAACCACGTAATGTGGGATAGGTATGATCGTGGGGCCGCTCCTCTTTCTGCTGGATGTATGTCGTCTCGGCCATTCACTCTCCGCTTACTTCAGCAACGTGACGCTGGTATTATTCGGAAGCTCCTTCATCTCTATCGACTCTTGGTCGCATGGCGGTTCCTTAAATGGGTTCTTAGCAAGGGTCCTATTCCCTATTAGGGTTACTATAAGGGGTATTATGGATAGGGGCCTAAATAGTGGGGGGGCTCCTTAATGAATTTTTAGTATAATGGGCCCCAAAACCCTATTCTCATTATGAAGACTCTTGGCCTTATGTCGGTTTATTGTTTAGGGTTTTTCGTACCCGAAACAGGTTACTTTTTAGAACTATTTGTCTAGGTTTCTTGAAATATCAATCATTATTATGGGTCTGCGGGGCGCCTTATGGTAGACATTAAGCCCTATACTATTGACATTTAATGTTCTGTCTGGGTAGCGCTTGAAGCCCCTCATTCCGAAACGAACGACGGTGCTCAACGAATGATCGCATCTCTTAGCCGCCAAACGTGCCCGGGCTCGTCCGGGCTCTTTCGCAACTAGTGACCATTTTGGCAGATTCTTGTGGAAACAGGCCGTTAGAGTAAACCTTTTGTATAACAGCACCTCATGCTGCTTTTGTGCCAGGCTGCTACTAGAATGTATCCATCAATGACAGTAGCATACTAGCAGCAGATAGCAATCCATTGCAACATACAGCATGAATAGCAGAAGTGGTATGGACGTGACCACGCACAACAGTTTACACACACACACACACACACAATGAATCATGAAGGGATGCACAACCTGCCGGTTTCGCCACAGCACTTCATTTCCTGTGTGGTTGTTTCGTGAACACGCCCCGCGAACATCAGAAGAGGTCCCCCAATGCAAGCCTGCGTCGGGTGTTGAAAGAACAGGCCTCACAAGCTGCGGAAGCCTGGAACTCGTTCATGAAGAAAGCAGTGCGCTTATGAATTGAGATGTATGTGGAAAAGACCCTAGGCTTTCAACCGTAAGCAACGCATAACACCGTAGCCCTAGACGGCTGTGATAAGGCGATGGAGCGACACGGCCTCGATGCGCGCTTCGCAAAGGCTTCCGAAGCCCTGGGTGTGGTGGATTCATTTGTGCTCTGGGTGTGCTAATTGAAATGTTCCCTAGCGCTCAGAATGAAGCTGTTACTATAGCGTAGGGCTTAGGGTTTAGGGTTTAGGGTTTAGGGTTCGTAGGGTTTAGGGTATCAGACTTCTTCCCCGACGATTCATTGGGGGTTGGCACCCAAACCCACATCGGCCTCAAACCCAAAGCTCCAAAACCGTGTTTCCTCGAAACACCCTATTGATTTAGACGAAGACACGGCCTTATGGGTTTCGGATCGCAGAAGCCTGTTGATATAGAAGTCTGAGACAAATTTAACAGTATCATAATGCCTCACCTATATATAAGGATTTGGGTGATGCCATGCCCTTGGCTCTTGTCCTTGTTTGATTCTTTCACATGCCCGCTCCGAAACCTATGTCTAGTTAGTTAGTTAGTTAAGGCCCTCCAAACATGAGAGCCATGCAGAGGCAATCACGAACTGCTCCTGGGTGGAGTCGAAGCCTACGAGGATGCGAATGGCCATGATGTTGGCTGGCTTTGCTGCTTGGATCCGACTTCGGAAGCGCCGAATCCTAAATCCTACATTCAGCCCTAAAGCGACACAAGCCCGAAACGCCAAGTTGAAACGCCCAAATCCGAAAATCGAAGCATACTCTGAAACCTGCGATTCACGACCCATCAGTTTGCACTGGCAGTCCCAGAGCTCTTTTCTCCAAGAGCATACGGGGGCTTGGGGCTTATAAGGTTTAGGGTTAGGGCTGGGGTCTTAAGGCTTGTAGGATCTTGTACGGTTTGGGTTAAACACGGTTTACTGTACTTGTTCCAGCAGTAGCGTTTCGAACTGTTGGTGTTCAGGGGTTGCTACTGTGATTCGTTCATTTGTGTCGTTTCTCTTCGAGTACTACTCATCGTCGTCACCACCATCATCCTCAGCAGTGGCTGTCTGCTATGGTTTATTGTGTTCGCCAGCGTTCTGATCGTGGCAATATCCACAACCCTATAAACCCTACGAGCCCTAAGCGGCTCTGGGCTTTGGGGCTTTAAGTTCAGGAGCTTTCGGGTTAAAAGGTTCAGGCTTGAGGGCTCCAGGCTTGGGGGTGGCGGGTTTGTAAGGAAACTTGCCATGACGAGGTCATGTCGATGTGGGTCACGAACACAGGACATCCGTGAATGTCATCAGTAGGCTTTACAGTCTTCATAGGCTGGGCTTGGGATGTTGGTATGTAATATAGAGGCCTCAATAGTTGCCTAGACTATTTTGGGGTTTCCTTATTAGAATTATAATATAATATGCCCCAAAGGACCCTTCTAAAGGAACCCTATTCTACTTATTAAGGCCCCTATAGTAGGAGGTTCGCAGTCCACGGTGCATCTCCATTTTGGGCTCGGATCTGAGGGAGTGTGTTTAGGGTTTAGGGTTTAGGGGGTCGTTCGTGTTGGGGTCCAAACTTGGAGGTTCATGGGGCTTAGTAAGTATGGTTATAAGTACCTTAATTGGGGCCATAAGTAGTTGTAAGTATAGTTACCCTAGTAATAACCCTAGATACTACTTCCCATGATCCTCCAAGTAGAGTCTATCAGCCTTCATCAGTTCCGATGCCCTGAATAATTCAAGCACGAAGCCATCGCTTGTTCCCAGTTCTCCTGAAGACGTTCCTCCGACTGATTGGGTTCCTGCACCGTTATTCGTTACTTGCACTTGATCCAAGATACTTTGCCACCCCATGCAATCGTCATGTTGCCTGAGCAGGAGTACTGCAGAACTGTATAACCCACATAGGCGTGTGACCAATGAGGCCATGCGGGCTTCCCATCAAGCGTAAAGTCTCTCAGTTTTCCGAGAGCTGACGTCAAAAAACACAAAGCGCCCTTGCAGATATCTGCGAAACCCTTAAAACATCCAACACGGTTCAAACACAAGCCCACTACCCTTGCCTGCCACCTGAAAGCTTGCATCCGGAAGGTCCCAAGCCCTAAGTCCAAAACCTCAACCTTGAGCCCAACAGACCCCAAAGCTTCGCACACGATGTAGTACCGGGGCTGAGCTTAAAGCCAAAACCTGAACTGGCGAGTCTCGAATGTACCCCGACTGTAATCCGTACTTGCAGCGCGTCATGAGAACTAACCCATACTAAGCCTTTTTATCCCTAAACCCTAAACCCTAAACCCCAAGCCTTTTTTTGATCCGGGTGAAGCTCTTTTTTCACCCCAGGCAGCCCTAGAAACCCAAACCTGGGTCTGAGAGCCTCCAAGAGTAAGAGCGGTTTAGGGTTTAGGGTTTAGGGTTTAGGCTGGAAGGATCGGCGTACATCCTCACACCCATCGTCCTCAGATCCTTCAGTGCAGAGAGGCAGAGGCACCTTGGGGCAAAGCCTTCAAAAATCCCTTCTATTCTACTGCCCAGCAGACTTTTGAACTTCCTCTCTAATACCAAACAAAATTCAGCGGTATGCAAAAAGAGGGTGAAGCATTATAAGCCGCCAAGGCGCGGAAGGATTCAGGTCTTGGGTTTCGAGATCCGAAATACCAGCGCCATGCCGTCCTACTCAGCCCCGACGCCCTCCAAACCCCCAGGCCATCGATTTCAGAGTCCCTCTTTAATTGCAGGGTTTAGGGTTTAGGGTAGAAGATACCCTAAATACTGAACCCCGAGGCTCTACAACCCCTGAACCTTCTAACTCCCAGACCTTAAATTCTCTGGGCTTTCAAAACCCTCAAAGCCCCGATCCTGCTAACCTCCTAAACCCTCTAAAAATTTGAATGTCTAAACCCTCAACCCTAAACCCTAAACCCTAATCGTAAACCTGAGGTCCCCCTTAGCCTCTGCCCGACACCACCCGCAGGGTCGTAAAGGATCGCGAGTACATTTGCTGGAGGAAATCTCCCGACATAATTCTACCCTAAACCTCCAATGACCTAAATGTTGAGTTACTGGGATACATGGGATACATTAGACTTGATGACTAACCGAAGGTTCAGGTAGCTGAAGCCCGAGGGCTGCTACGAACAAGAAGTACATCTAAATTCAACATAGAAAGCTTTAAACGTCCATCACAAAACTGTACATCATGGTTTAGGGTTTAGGGTTTGGGGTTTAGGATTACTAGCTTTCTTGAGCCTGTCGCAACAAAGAGGAGGTTGGAGGACCACGAGGAGCAACGCACGCTCATGGGCTCGCTCCTCTCCGTGGCCTATGCCTGCAACACTGGCGGCATGGGTGCCCAGGCACGGGCTTAATTTCTAAGTCCCTGAGTGCTCCTATAAGGGATCCTTTAAGGGTTCCTTTAAGGAAATTAGGGTTTAGGGCTTTGGAGTTTTGGGTTTAGGGGTTCTAGGTTCCTGAGTACTACCCTTTTGCCCTTTTTAGTTTAGGGTCCCCTTGCTTTTAAACCAAATAGGAAAAGGGTACCCTTATTCTAAAGGGGTTACCCAGGAACCTAGTAATATAGGGGCCTAAACAATTACCAATACTTTTTTCTGGGGTTCCATGTTTTCTTTATAGTATAAGGCCCCTATATTCGGGTTCAGGGCTTTCGGATTTCGGCTTTATTGGGGTTGGGGGTTTACGGGGTTTCGGGGTTTGGGATTTAGGGGTGAGGGTCTTGAGGGTTTCCTTATCAACTCCCTTGCCGGATTGCTTTGTTACATCATAGGATGTAGCAAAATGTTGCCTTTGCCTGAACTTCTGCTGGGTTTCCCGCATTCCTTGGGGTGTAGCGCATTTTAGCCTGAGAGATTCCCGGGGTTCAGAGGTTTCGAGGCAGGGGAATGTTGGCGGCAGTGGAGGCTCTTCATGTCAAGCTTGTGAGCAGCGACATGGGACACCCTGAACCCTAAACGCTTTAACAGTTTAGGGTTTTCGGGTACTCCACACCTTTGAGCTAGTTAGTCCGTTTGTAGCGGTCATGTCCGCGAGCCTTGCGACGCAATATTCTGCTGTACAGCTCTTATAGATACGGGAGCTACTATACATGCCGGTTTCTTGGACTCTACCCAACACCCTTGACAGCCCACACCCTCCATTGAATGCATTGAATATCGAACCCCAACCTGATGCTGGCTCAGCGTAAGCTGTAGACGCTGTAAACCTGTTCCTTGCGGTGTGGTGTTGTGGGCCAAGGGTGTAGGACTTATGTTTGGCATTCAGAAATTCAGGGTCAAGGGCATGGAAGCCCTCAAGAGCCATCCCCAACCAAACACGAAGCCGACGTCATAAAGTATATTAGACTAGACTCCAAGTTCGCAAACCCCTGCAGAAGCCCAAGGAACTTTGGTTGGAACTGGCTCCAACCTGGTGGTCGTAAGGTTCCTACGAGAAATGGGTGTGCAGATCGATTTCGTGCGGTGGATGGTTGTTGGTGCGGCTCAGCTGCGACTCTTAGGGTTCAGTGATTCAAGGGTTGAGCGAGAGGAGTTTTTTTTTTTTGAGGTGGGGTTTTGGTGTAGTTATTCTCGTTATTGTTGGATCTCGGAAGCCATGCCGAGTTCTTTAAAGAGCAGACACAAGGTTTGTTACCCTGATTCCTGAGCTTGCCTACATCCTAGCTGAGGAGTTGGGGGAGTAGCATTCAACGTGTAGTGTTTCAGGAACTTTTCAGGGTTTTCTTGAAAGGTAATAACCCAGAGGGTCCATATACACTACTATTATGGAATTAGGCCCTAAAAGACCATCCCCATTATGGTTTTGGGGACCTAATTCCATAATGGTAGTGTACATGGACCCTCTGGTTAAGTTGAATTGAAACGCGACTGATTGGGTTGACGTCGGCCCTGGATTTTGGAGTTCGCTGTGAGGTTTCGAAAGACAGGAAGGGCCCAAAGCTCTTTTCATCGCTGGTCTTTCGGGCTGCTGGGGTAGGCTCACAGTTTATAGCATGGGTTTTAAACCGACCCCAAACCCATAGTTGGGGTGTACTATACCGACCATTATACCGCAGTCATGCTGGTGTATCCTCATGTGGTCACTGTAGTCCGCGTCTGTTTCCTGGGTTTCGTAAAGGTTAGGGTTCAAGGGTTAAGGCACCAAAACACCAGAACCTCATTCCAGAAGAAAATAAGCAGGTAATCCTCGAACACCTGTAGGGAGAAGCACCTGACGGAATTCCTGACTCAAGCCCGGACTTGAGAATTTAGGCTGGGGGCCTGGGTGTTAAGGTTTAGGGGGTCCTGTAGAACCCACCTTGCAAGGTACCTGCTGCCTTGTCGGTGGTTTCAGTGTGCTATCTGGTCCTGTACATTCGCTTTAAGCCTGTGAAGTCCATGACCACACAGGCATTCCGCGGGAACTTGCCGAGTTTCGAGTGTAGGCCGTAAGGTTAACTGTTCCGGGTTTTCAGGCCATGGAGTCAGGGTTTGGGATTTGTGACGTTTTATGATGGGTCTCTTCTTTTGGGGAAGTCTTCGAAGTTTCCAGCCCAGTCTGCCTACTACTCTTCTTGTTCAGTTATGCAGGATTTTACGCGGGTTTGGGGCATGAGGGTGTTCGGCCGGACTTGCAATAAAGAGCCTCGTATAGCCTCAGGACAGGGCTTGCTCCTAGGATTCCTTTATCACCAGCTTCCTACAACCTCACCCGAGCAAAGCTCAACCCTAAATCTGTAACTCCTAGTTCCTCAAAACCCGAAACTCTTACCTCCCCCCCAACCTGCCTCCTCAAGTAAACGTAAAGAACACCCCAAACCCTGAACCCTAAACCCTGACCCCCATCCCTTAACCTCTTTAAACTCCTAAACCCTAAACCGTTCCCGCTTCCGATACTGAGGCCCCAACAACAGGCTCCTCCTGCTAAGGAACTCTTTCTGTACTTACAGTTCGAAAAGGGCCCCATCAAACACAAAAACCGCTCCCCCTAAACTCTAAACCCTAAACCCTAAACTCTAAACTCTAAACCCTAAACCCTAAACCCTAAACCCTTCAAAAAGAGAGCCCTGGAGATTCTGAGCACCGGAAGACCAGAGCCCTGGACCTTTGGCGAGAGCCCCGGGCTGAAAGGCAAGGGCTCTAATGTAGGGGCCTTAATGATTAGAATAGGGTTTGGGTGTAGGGTTTAGGGTTTAGGGTTTAGGGTTTTGGGTGTATATCATACTATAACTATAACAAGGCATCCCCAAAATAGTATAGGTAAATATTTAGGCCCCTATGGTACGGTTTTGCATCGGCTTAGCATTTGGGGTTGTGGGGTTCGAGCATAGGCTGTTTTGTAATGGATATCTGAAGATTTGGTAAACAGGTCCTAGGATTCATTTATGAGGTGTTCCAGGAGGGTCCCATATGAGTTTGATAGCGGGCTTTGGCTTTATTCGGTGGAGAGGTGCACGGTTGAGGGGTTTAAGCTTGTGCGGGGCATGGGCGAGGCTGGGGTGGACGCAGGCTAAGAGGTCTTTGCACAGTGGCTTAAGGTTCAAGGCGGTTTTGCCCCCATCAATGTCACTGTTAGTCTTCCCCTTTTTTCAGTGTCATTCGTGTTGTTGTCGCTAGTGTTATGATGCATCCTACATGTTGGTTCTGTTCTTTGTTTCTCTCACTGTGAGCGACTGGATGTTCCTTTTCCTCCTACTCCGGTTTAGTTCGAGAGGTTGGGTTCAGCTCCAGCGATTCAGATGATGGGGTTCAGTTTAGCTCAACTGTCCGGGTGGTGAACCCAGAGCAGGAAGAAGCCATCCCAGCAGTACTACCTAAATCTAGCCAGGTTTACACGTGGCATTTCCTCAACATCCCTCAACTGTAGAATTTTCCCGCACCATACAAGGCTACGTGCTAGGTCTCACAACACAGGATGCAGTTTGTCCTTCACAAAACTAATCCACCGGCTCGCGAGGAAAGTGGTGGCTGCATCCTTCGTTTTTACGGCGTCTCTTTGGGTGTTTCCGGCTTTCTATGCCTTGGCGCATGGCAGCCATTACGAAATGGTCAAGCGGAAGCTCCTCGCAGGCGAGCCAAGTAGGAAAGACATGAAAGTTCTGCTGCCGATGGCGATGCAGATGCCGATGATGCCTCTGATGAGGATGAGGGTTTAATTAGGGTTTAGGGTGATCTTGATGGCGAAGGGCATTGCCAGTTACACCCGGTCTGCAGAGGTTCTCGAGGTGCGCGTCTGATGACGTCAGCTTTTAGATTCAGCCGCACAGAAGAGGGCTCTTTGGGGCTTCCCGAGTTGTCAGGTTTTAGAGGTTTAAGGTTTGGGAATGTCGAGTGTGGGCCATGCAGCACACAGTGGCGATGATGAATGGGGCAGTTATGCATCGGGCGCGTCTGAGCTCCGTGAAGGGAGGAGCCTATGTAGGCGCCTCATCATCATTATGAGCATCATCGCCGGACTCCTTCTGTAGTAACGGTGAGACTCACCGCGCAAATATGGAATATCGCTCGTGGCAGCTGTAGCGGAGCGTGGCAGGATCCGCTTCGAAGGGCAGATGTGCCGATTCTGTAGGCTTGTCGGAGACTGTGCAGGCCTGTTTATCGCTAGGTTTGAAGATAGTTGTTCCAGTCTGGGTTCTTTTGGCATTCACACGGTGTTTCTGATCTGGCCAGCACCACCGATTTTCCGAAGCCTCGTTCTTGTACAGTGTGCTGTGTACGCACATATGAATAGATAAGTAAAGAAAGCAAGACATGAATAAATGAGTGTCTGTATGTGTGTACAGATACACATGCACGCACATAAATCCCAGTATCTTACAGTATATTGCAGCATGTCATACGTAGTATATTGTAGTTATTATGGTATGTTATAGTACGTCCGTGTTATTTGGTGGCATATTATGGTATGCTATAGTACATTAAGGTATGTTCAAGTATGCTATAGTCTATATATTTATAGTATATCATGCAGCATATCGATGCATCTAACAATGGTGAATACCAGCGCGGCCGATGGTCCGACTATGCCCCACAAAGCTTGGCAGAGAGCACAGCAGAGCATGTCCAGGCTGCTCCTGCTAAGCTATCGAGTTTCAGGATGTGAAGGAACTTACCGTAATAATTACCAGCACTATTCCTAGGGTTCTGCGTCATAATTTTACTACAATGTACCCCAAAGCCGTGTTCTAATTATTACGGCCCTTCTACTACATGCTGAATATCTTGGAGTCTTGGGGTGGGAGACAACCTGGCCAAAGTGCCATGCCAGGCATCGCAGAGCTGTTCAGGTACAGATCTTGAGCTTTGGTATATTCCTGTTCCAAACAGGGATTGCTATAGTTAGGGGTTTAGGGTGTTTAGCAAGTGGTTGTTCGTGGGGTTCAGTAGAATGTCGGTAAGGATTCGCTGAATTTAGGCTCCATGCCAACACCAATATTCTCAACCCTACTGGTCTCTCTTCATTCCTAGTGCTGAGCTGCAGGTGTATCCGTCCTCATCGGTACCTTTCCCATGTTCATCATCCCAGACAGAGGCCAGGCAAACTGGAGGGTTTCAGGGTTTAGGGTTTCAGGGTTTAGGATTGAGGGTGTCAGAATTGTGATTTACAGTAGGGCTTGGGAGATCAGGCGGTACCACGGGGCAGCCCGAGCTGAAACACCTCTAGGAATCTAAGTCTTGAACTTTTCTCCGCAGGTTTTGACTCCTGGAGGCGCTAAGCGGTTGCTACGAGCGTGCTGAAACTGCATCCAGTGAACTTTGTCTCGTTGTGTTTATGACGTTGTGGGTTCAGGCTAAACTGGTGGAGGTATGGGCTAGGGGCTTAGGGTGTAGGGGCTGAGGCTTGGGGTTCAGGAGTTTGCGGTTTGGGTTTAGGAGCTTGGGGGTTTTAGGGGCACTGAGCTCTCAGACTCAACCCCGACAGAACTGATGGAGCTCGGAAACCGCATGCTGGCTCTTCGGGCCCTCGACTCCATCGAAGAGCAGGGAGTAGGAACGCCTGCACTCTGCCATCACGGGATGTCCGGGTTTAGGTATAGGTTGTGGGTTTAGGATGAATGTTAGAACCAGGATGGCATGTTTGTTAGAAGGCTCCTAAGCAGCGCCACATGTTAGATGGCATGCCTTTTCGGGTGGACTTTTTTGGATTAATTATACACTTTCGAGATCATTCACGCTAAGCCTGAGCAACTGAAGGCCTGCAACCTAGAGACTACAATCCAAAAAACTAGACTTTTCATGAGCAGGTTGCTCAAACGTCGAACACCTTAAAGCCTCCGACCTAAACCCTGGCTTCAACCGTACTATACCCTTAGCCCGATAATATCCCAATGTCGTACCTTAACACTGTTATACTTATAGGGTTTACGGGTTTAGGGTTAGCATCTACTCCAAAAACCTGCTAGCAGGATTACGCCCCTATACTGCACCCCAAACAGTCGTGAGCCAGGTGACTCTCCGCGCCCTGCTCCCTTTGGGCCCCCTGTCGGAGGCTTCATTGGGGGTTTAGGGTTCAGGCCGTAAACCCAAAACCCCAAACCCCAAACCCCAAACCGCAAACCCAAACCCTACACCCAAACCCCAAACCCTAAACCCTAAACCCTACTTCTTGGGGTTTAAGGAGTTTCCTTTCGAAGCTCTTCGTTGCAAAAGTCGCGACACGGCTTCACAGTTGTGGCAAAAGGTCATGGTCAGTGAACCCTACACCCTGAACCCTAAACCCGAAACGCTTGAACAAAGACCTTAAAACATCCTAAAGCCATGCTAAAACCTAGACGTTGAGCCCCCCCGATTCTCTCCTCGTTTCTGGGCGACAGGAGCTTTGGGTCTAAACCCTAAACCCCTAAACCCTAAACCCTAAACCCCTAAACCCTAACCCCTAAACCCTAAACCCTACACCCCTAAACCCCTAAACCCCTAAACCCTATACGGTTTGGATGCGAAGCCTGCAGATCTGAACGCGAGTAACTGGTAGTCAGAACCCTGCGCCGCCTCGAATCCAAATTCAAATTTCCATGTTTGGGGTTTAGGGTTTAGGGGTGTAGGGGGTTTAGGGTTTAGGGGTGTTTAGGGGGTTTAGGGTTTAGGGGTGTAGGGGTTTTAGGGTTTAGGGTTTAGGGGTGTAGGGGGTTTAGGGTTTAGGGGTGTAGGGGGTTTAGGGTTTAGGGGTGTAGGGGGTTTAGGGTTTAGGGTTTAGGGGTGTAGGGGGTTTAGGGTTTCACCCAAAATGTGGGTCCAATCGCCAAGGCCCATCTCGCCCGAACACACAGTCCGAGGCTTTCTCGCACTTCAGGGCTTACGGTTTACGGTTAGGTATAAGGTGCGGGCGGGGTTTAGGGTTTGGTATATCCCTAAACCCTGTTCCCCTAAACCCTAAACCCTAATCCCCTAAACCCTGAACTCTAAACCCAAAACCCCTAAACCCTAAACCCAGGGTTTAGGTTGAGTATCGGGTCTCGCAGGCGGACACCGGGTCCTACCGTGGTCTGTGGCAAAGAGCGCAGACTGGGGGATCGTCATGCTGATGCTTGGGGGCATCCTTACTAGTGCGGTTTTATTTTCAGCATAAGCAGCGTGTCTTACTTTTTGTTTTCGCTATTGTGATGATTAATTTTGGGCTTGGGAAAATAGGTTATTTGACTGTCAGGTTTAGGTCTTAGGGGCGGCATGACCAATCAGGCCATTACCATTGTCACTCTTGCTGTTTGAACGGTTGTTGTCATCACTGCCAAGGTGTTGAGTCATGAATCTGGTCATTGTACAATAACCCATCCTTGTCATAGCTAGCTAGCAGTTGTTGGCATCATTCGTGACGGCTATAGGCCAGCATTGATGATGCTTGGCCATTCCGGCATTCTCCAGGCACCCTAAACCCTGCACCCCCGCTTTTGTGTCCACGGGGTTAAAAAATCCAGACCCCGAACCCAAATCCCGACATAAACTCCCAGGTCTCAACAGGGTGGTGTTGGGATAGACTATACTATGATCATAATCAGGAACCCCGAGGAATAAGCAGTCACCCTGAGCCCTAAACTCTACATCCTAAAACCCTAAACCCCAAACCTTAAAGATCTAAACTCGTCGGGTAACCCTAAGCCCTAAACACCCTAAACCCCTAAACCCCTAAACCTCTCAACCCTAAACCCCTAAACCCTAAGCCCTAAACCTTAATTAGACTCTGCTCTCTGAGGGTGGGAGGGGGGCTGGCCATCGGGTCGCAGATGCAAGATACTGGCCTGGCCGACGTCATGGCGGAGCCCTTTGGTGCAGGTTTATATTCGGGTTTAGGGTTCAAGGATTTATATTCTGTATAGTTTTCTCAGTTTTGAATTTTAGTTGATTTTGGTTCCCCTTTAATTTTTAGGTGTCTCACTTTTTTGTTATGTTCGTTTCTACACCATCAGTGCTTAGTGGTTTTGGAACCATTACGACATTACGAGAGCTGCGGAAGGTCAATTTCGGCTAACAATCTCGGCGGGCATGGGGTTTTCGGGCTTGGGGTTTAGGGTTTAAGGTTGAAGCGGACAGAGCGATTTCTGGCTATCGCCTTAAGGAAAAGAGATGCGGTCCATTAAGCAGATTGAAGACTGGATCTCGTCTCCCTTAACATTTTGGTATGGAGCCGGGCTTCGCATGTGCAGTCCCTAAACCCGAAACCCTAAATCACGTGCAGTCGTTGTTCGCATGGAGCCTGGCCGGGGCCCACGCCCTAAAATGTCCGAAAGCTTCATCTGAGGCAGTTCGTCAAATCCACTGGCATCAATGATATCTGGGTCCTCACCTTCGTCACCACCATGCTTGGACCTCAGCTCGACACAGAGCGTGTCGTGAGGTAAAGCGGGGCTTTGCCATCTTCTAATCAATTTCGGCTGAATCTGGTGGAGGGCAAAGCCCCGGTGCTGAACAGCGAGCCACAACAAAGAGATCCAGACCAGTCGCCCCAACATGAAGGATGCTGGTGACCTTAATGCCCAAACACTGAGGTTGAGCTACGCGTCAGCAAAGCGGGGTTCTTGTGGGCTGGATTCTTCAGCTCTCTCACTTGAAGCTTCAATCGGCCTTAGGTGCAGGGTTTGAGGGTTGAAGTTTCAGGTAGCCTCTAAATCCTAACCTCCAAGTCCAGCACCCACGCTGAACCCTCAACCCTAAGCAGCCGTGAACCCTTTGCCCTGGCAGGCTGACTGTCTTCGCGACAGAGATCACGTCCAATACAGCCACCACAAGTATCATGGTCTCCCGGCAGTGTCAACCCCGGAATCCGCGCAAGCTTATGGAGCCTATTTTCTCAGAGCTCCTACTTATAAAGTCCAAACCTCCGAAAATCTATGTCCCGCAGATCCTAAAAGATGAAATCCTTTCGGGTTTAGGGAATCGGGTAATTGATCCTTATCCTACGTGAAGAGCATCAGACCGAACTTTGAAAGTAGTAAGAATCCCACCCGAGAGTTCCCAGGCTGCCTTAGCAATGAGTACGACCAGATCCCCGCATGTGCGGATATTTAGGATGTGGGGCTGGGGTTTTAGGGAGATCCCGCGTGGATATTCAGGGTGTCGGGTTTGGGGTTTCAGGGAGATCCCTATGCAGTGCTGGGCTTCCCAGGGTGCTGGGCAGAACCCAAGAAGCTCAGCAAGATCCTCCACCCCAAACTCTTATCCTCAGCCCTCTGAATCCTCAACTCTAAGCCCCTCGCCCCTAAACCCTGAAGCCCTACACCCTAAACCCTTGAACCCTAAGCCCCTAAACCTCAGGCCTCTTCGAAATAACCACAAAAGCCCCGGACCGTTAAGCCGAAGTTCCAACACCCCCATGGCCTGATCTCACAAGCTTTTCTATAAAATTTCGCTCTAAAGATTCCAACAAGGGAGTTTCCGAAAAAAGGGCACCCTAAATAGTAGCGTCCTTATTATAAGGACCCCAAAATAAGGTACGTACCCCTGATTTTCGGAAACTCCCATATGGGTTCCTTTTGGCGCTACTTCAAGGGCTCCTTGAAGGGTTCTACACGGTTTCTACAGGAGTTCTAGGGAGTTTTACGGCTGAAAAATTCCATACTTCAGGATGCGGGGTTTTAGGCCCTTAGAAGCGCAAAATGGATGCAATGCCCTGCTGCAGACCGGCTCCCAAAGCCTTCGTTTGATAATCAGACCGTATTAAGAACCCTAACATCCAGGGCTAACACAGATGCCCAACACCCCGTTTCCCGCAACTCCCTAAGTACAGCCGCTACTGTAGAGCCTATTGCTGCAGATGCTTTCTGAACCCTACTCGCCAACTCTTGAACCTTATGACCCCAAGTAACGACTGCGAGCTAGTCTGTCGTGTAAATTATATAGGTGTCTATACACCGCACCTACTTTTGTGGATATTTGGTGCTGGTCAGGGCAACAAACCCTAAACCCTACACCCTAAGCCTGAACGAGTCAAATGCCCCCTAAACCCTAAACCCTGAACCCTAAATCCTAGTTTGGTTCAAAGACGAGGTTCCCGTGGTCATCGCTGTCTCAAAGTCAGTCAGCCCGAAACTCAGTGTTTTAGACACGATGGTCCCGGGCCTAGGACCGGCTTAGGAGCCTGGTTTTGGGGTTTGGGATATTAGGGCTTTGGGTTGAGGGTTTAGGATTTGGGTATGGAGTTTGGGGGCGTTGGGATGTTAGACAAAGGGGTTTAATCAGGCCTTGGGGAATTGGCTTTTGGTTTGGGACTTCCGGTATAGTAGAAATGAGGATCTAATGCTCAGGAACTGAGGCTTCTGGCTTTAAACAACAAGCCCGAAACTCTCACTATACTGCAACGCATTGGGGTCTGAATAATTCGAAGAGTTATAGGAACACATTATTCCGACCCTTATCGTAGATGCACGTGAAGTTCAGGTGCCGACCCAAACGCTGCCGTGGCACCGGCGATGGGGGTCGCGCTGGGAGCCAGCTGCGCGTACTTCGACCAGAAAGTTTCCCCGAATATGTAGGTTTCTGTAGAAGGGTCGGAAAAACTAGCAATCGCATTCTGTTTAGTCCCCAATATGAATGTAATTCCCATGTAACCATAGTCTTCCCAAAACCCCATACTCTAAACCCTGGTTGTTGGCATTCCGATTCACAGGCGTGTGTTGTTAACGGCCCAAGTCTAAGAGCTTACCTTCAAGCCTTCTTCTGTAGAGTGTCCCTACGTACAGGATCAGGAGACTTAGTACATAGACAGCTAGTATCTATCCCTTGACCTACTCGCTAAGTCCCCTGACGCTTCAAGTACCTTTCTGTCGTCTCTAGCAGCGTGTTTGGGTTTTGGAGGCCCGGTAGAAGGTTGGGTGCATGGACTTTCGAGTTCTAAGCTTCTGCTTATCAGGTTTATGCTGCCAATTGCCACTCCACCGAACTATATTGCACCGTGGCTGCAGGGTAGAGTCTGCCTCATGGGACTTGCGTTTCCTAAGATTGGCATTCGGGTTACAGGGCGCGGGTAGTTTCGCATCAATCGAAGCGCGACCCTTCTTGGCAGGTCATGTTTGGTCATGGTCTCAGGCTTTCCAAAGCCCTAGATGCCAACGTCTTTAACTTGCACACTCAGCGCTGAAACTCAAGCGCCCTGGACCTCACAGCAAGCTGTTGGCCCTGCTAGATCCCAGAGTATAGAACAAACATCGTTCAAGCTTGAACAACATTTGAAACATATCGCGACTCTCAATCGTAGCTTCGCTTGTTCTTGGTTACTGTGCTTGCTTCCGAAAGAGAGGAATTAGAGTGGAGGGTATAGGACAGCAGGGATTGGGGCTTCACGGCTTAGTTCTAAATAAATAGGGTTTAGGGTTTAGGGTATACGGATCGTACTATTCAGGGTCTATGCCAGTAGCACCTCATCTGATTTGGGTGCTCGAGAACAGGATCTCAGAATGGTTTCTGGCTGGTCCATCGACCATACACAGCATTATAGGCACCGAAAAAACTTAAAAGAAAACATACAACACATCCTCTTTTAATTATGACAGCCCCCGGATCTGATAGTTTTGGTTTGAGATTCCCAAACTGCCCCGTCATAGCCGCTTAAGTACAGAATACACCCTGCTTGCTCTTTGCTTCTTGGTGTATGCTTATTGTCGAGGGTTATAAGTAGCTTAATATAGCTGAGCTATGCGAGTTCCTGGCTTGTGTGCCAAACCCTGTTTTGAAAACACGCTAGACAATACCAGAAAATCTCCAAACATCCCTGTTCAGATTCCTGCCTTTGTGAATGTCTGGTCTCTTTCAGCTCACAGATCACAACTGCCTCGCGAACCCGTCAAAAGTCTCGGCATCAACGCGCAAAAACACACGTTCCGGTACCCAGAAGCAGAGACTCATAGGCCCCACCCGCAAGGAACCCTAAACCCCAAACCCTAAACTTTAAACTTTAAACCCTGAACCCTAAACCCTGAACCTTAAACCCCAAACCCTAAACTTTAAACTTTAAACCCTAAACCCTAAACCCTGAACCCTAAACCCCTCAGCCCTAAACCCCAAAACCCTAAACCCTAGACCCTGCAACCCTGAAGCGCTAAATCCCGAAATAATGCCCTACAGCCTCTAGCCTGAAACCCAAAAGCCCTCCCGGCCCTTCCGACTTAGGCCTTAAGGGTTTAGGGTTAAGGGTCTAGGGTTTAGGGTTTAGGGTCTAGGGTTTAGGGTTTACGGGTTTAGGGTTTTTAAAGGGGTCCCCATATAGATACATGGAGCCTCAGGGTATAAGCATCTCTACAAAAAAAGGTGAAGGAGACCGGCCACGTGGACTTCTGTCAGATGGCATCTACCGGCTTCATTATCAACGTGATCTGCGCCTGGTCTAAGTTTATGAAGGTATAGTAAGGTATGGAGTTTCGGTAGGTGGGCGATAAAGTTTCGTTTTTTAGCTTAGAGTTCTGGGCATGAGTTTCGAAAGTTACCAAAGCTCGCGCTTGCGCTCCCTTAGGCGACGTTGCCGACGAACCTGCCCCAAGAAGTTTTTCCCCCCAAACGGTAGCCTACTCCCTCCATCCCAAAGCCCTGCACTGGCAATCCACAGCCAGCAGGCAAAGCTTGAACCCTCCTTAATGAACTGAATCCACCCACCACAAGAGATGTGTATTTTGAAACAACATCTCTTCTTCATTTTATGTCATGTGTACGTCAACCGGCACTAGGCTTTTTTAAAGCGCTTCCCTAAGACCTACAAGACGTGCGTAGAGCGCTGGAGTCAGCGAGTCCGCTTTGGTCCCTCAACCTGCTCGAAACGACATCTTAGCAGAACACTCGGGACCACAAAACTGCAATCTGCAACGCTCTATCCCAGCCTGTGAAAGAGTCGCTTCATGGAGGTTCCGGGCTCATCTGGCTGATCCTGCGCATGATCGTCCCACTGGTGTGGGGGGTGTAACGGGGTTCTTGACCGCTGTACCTCGGCATCGCTTGTGAACTTGTGCATGGATACCGTGTTTATACTAAGGGCATTATTGTTTTTATTGTCATATATTATATACTTTACTAGTATTAGTATTGTTATTGTGATACCTTTATGTTGTTATTTATGAAGTTGTTCTTATTCATAAAGTCATAGTAACAGTTCTTACACTATTATCATTTTTTTGCTGCTGTTGTTATTCTTGTGTTGAGTGCTATTGTCAATTGTTGTAACTAGTGTTGTGTTTCAATTCGAGCAGCAGTTTTTATCATCATTATTGGAAGTGTGCAGGATATGAACATGTGTTTTACACACATGTACATGAACTGTATATGTATATATACATGCATCTCTCTCTCTCTATATATATGTATATGTGTAGGTGTATGTACATGTATACTTGTAGATGTAGATGTGTATGTGTATGCATATGTATATGTATGTGCATGTGCATATGTCATATTTATATGTATATGTTTATGTTTATGTTTATGTTTATGTGTGTATATACATGTGTGTATATATATATATATGTATGCTAACCCCCTCATGTACCCACGCTTTGTGCTAGAATCTGCTAGAATCGTCTGGGATCGTGGTTGTGTGCATGCAATCCTTTCCAATCTCCACTTCAAGTCTTTTCATTAACGCACTAATATGTTCTTCCATACCAGTATCAGTTGTAGTTTCACTTCGGCACTTACCAATGATATTCTTGCCTTTACCACTGTTTTTATTGCAGTGGTTGTGGTCACCGTTCTGGTTGTTTCAGAAATACCCATTTAACAGTCTGTACCTCACCTTGTGTTTCTATGTCTTATACAAAAAGTCTGGGTATATTCTTCCTGTGATTCACGCAAGGTAAGTGGTAAAGATGCCCAACAGCTGCAATTAACACTATTTCACACTAGCCAGATGTAGTAACGTAAATGTTATGTTTGTTGAGTCCTACGTTCAGTCACATTCTGAGACAGCGTAAACCTACCTGATATGATGTGTTGTTTGAATATTCACACCTGTTTTCGCCCTACTGCCAACATAAACAAACACTCCTAATGGAAGAATGGCGCATTCAGCTAACATTTGTTGTTCTTAAAGACCAGCTGAAACAGATTTGCTCTTGGTGAGGAACTGACCAAAGAGAATTCAACATGCTTTGGCTGCTGATTAAACATTGTACTCCACTCGGTCATAGACTATTGTCTATTGTTTTTTGGCACTTATCGAGCGAGTTTGTTGTTGTTCTCCAGTTCTTGTTTTTATATCAGCTGAGAGTTTTGCATGTTAACTTTATCTCAGGCCTAAGCATAATTTAGGTCATGTCCATCCTGTCGAACTAGGATGTGTCATTTTTGTCAACTTGTTGCAAGACTTTCGCACCTAATAAATGATGGCCACTAAACAGTCCTGCATGTCAGACTTTTGTTGTGAATTGCTGATATTGAACTGGCCCGGGCTCTTCTGCAAGCACCAGGGAAGCAATGACATATTGAAGACACACTAGTTAAAGACACCCGCCAATGCAAACGTAAAACGACATAAGTAAGCATGTTATACATGTACCTCTAGAGGCGTGTAAGTTCAGCCAACACACTTTCCAGATAACACGAGTTTCACATTGTAAAATCTTCAGTCGTAGACAAACAGCAAATTTCCGTACATGATGTACGGGCGAAGACAATCAATGAAGTGGTCTTCTTATATTAGCGTCTTCAAGCAGATATTAGTATGCAGGTTTGTACAGGACGACAAGATTAATTTCGTAAGAGCTTTAAGGTTTTTCACAAGTACCTTACATGCATGTTCAGTCACATCGCAAGAGAAAAAATTGTGCCCAACAGCAACTTCGTATTTAAGCCGTTCAATCCGCTGAACTATCGGACCAATGATTAGCCCGACTGAATTTCAGGCCGTCTGCTATTAATCCGAATAAACCCCGTCTGAAACAGATGGGAACGAAGACAATCATGCTAAGTCTTGCCTATAGTCCATTTTCTTCTATTTGGGGTGCTCCTTGGGTTCAGGGGTTTCCTTGAGTTTCGGCTTCAGGGCTTGCTGACCAACCTTCGGGAGGCAGTTCTAACGGTGCGATAGCAGCGACCAAGAGCCAGCGGATAGCAGGCACTCTTTGGCCAAGCATTTGGTATTGTACTTTGCAATAGCTGTTAAATCGACCCGAAAGGTGTCGGGATCATATTATGTATGTTTATGTATGGAATTGTATGCATGTGTGTATATATGTATGTATGTATGTATGTATGTATGTATGTATGTGTATATATATATATACTCGTACACTTACATCTCATCCTTATTCCATGCATCTATTTGCGATTACCTTTCTTTTGCCAAAACTTGATGTGAAGAGCACAGACTGCAGGTTTTCAACAGGAAGTGCTGCTCCTTACGGCCAGATGGTGCATCTGTGGCAGCATTGTGGCACGGGTTTCAGGAGTTGCCTGTAGTAAGCCCTTCACCTTAAGTGTGGCGCCCAGAATCAAGGCAGTAAATCCCATGGTCATGCTCAGCACCATGGCACCCTCGGGATCAGCACAGGTTTAGGGCGGGCTACGGGTTAGGGGAGCCATGGTAGTCATCGTGATGGCAGTGACTATACATGTTTAGGGTTTAGGGGTTAGGGTTTAGGGGTTAGGGTTTAGGGTTTAGGATGCTGCTTGTGACCATGAGAATGAAAGTTTTACTGTGTTGCAGCGAATTCTTTGCTTGGAGGCATCGAATGCAGCAGACAATTGCATCGTGTAGCAAACCCAATTAGGAACATGAGTATTAAACCAACATTCCAACGCACGGAAGATCTGCTGCAAGAAGAATAATATAGGGGCCCAAATAACTACCTATACTATTTTTGGGGTTCCTTATTATGACTATAGTTTAATGGGCCCCGAAATGAATACAAAGTCAAGGACCCATAGGACCAATGCTTATGGCAGCTGCAGCTTCAGCTTCAGCTGCTGCAATAGCAGCACCGTTTTTAAAAGTTTGATTGGCAGAATGTATTGTTTGCGGTGACGCGTGCAAAGACCCGTGACTGTAATCAACAACATAGCGTGCATGCCCGCAGCAACACTCAACCCAAAATCAATGCTGGCAATTGTTGAATTTGGAAGTAGGCCGTACGCGGTTGCAACGCAGTACTACTGGTATGACGATCAGTGCTCCGCTCTAGAAGGGTTCGACGAATTGGTTGTACCGGCGGTGGTCATAGATCTCGTAGAAAACTTACAGCCAAAAGTAGTGATGCCGGCGGTCAGCCATCATGACCCCAAAGTATATCGTCGAACACGGTAGTTCAGCACGTGGAGTTTGCAGGTTTTCCGGTAGTGGTTAGTTGTCGCATGATCGAAATCAGTCGTGCATGCAACCCGGTAGCCTCCGGGGATATTGAACCGGTGCAGGTGTTACCAGCAAAGGAATATTGAAAGAAGTAGCTGTAAGAATTGACCGTTTAGATTTCCGAGGCCCGGCAAGGAGAAGCTTCGCGCAAGCAGCAGCAGTAAAGGTGTACAGGCTGTGTGGCCTAAGCTGCGCACAGTGTGATCTCTGCTACTTGTGGGTTTCGGATGCAGGGCTTGTAGGGTTTGAAACCAGTAATGTAGGAACCTGATTAAGAAACCCTGAGCCTATAACTCCAGAATAGTAGGATTCATATAAAGAGCCCTAATAAAGGCCCAAAGTTTCTGAATCAGGTTCCTACATTAATGAGGCTGTTGGATGTTGGCTGAAGCAGGGATTCCTTGCCGAGACTGCCGTGGGGTTTCTTCCACGAAGTTTCACTTATAACATCCTTACAGGAGGGTAGTGCAAGCGCGGGGGCTTGGTGTACGTGTGGTCCTGCGAGGGAGGTTTCAAGCCGTCGGCCCCNGGGGGGGGGGGTACGTACTAGGGATCCTTACAGCAAACAGTAGGCAAAGGGAAGGAAGAATTTGGAGGTTACTAGTGCAAGGTTGTTTATACCCCCCGCCCTAGATCCCCCTCCCTTAAGGATCCCAGAAAATGTGCCGCCACGAAGCCCACAACGGGTTCGATGGTCAAAAGTTCTGTCCGTTAGTAGCACTTCGAATCCTGCTTCCGTAATCTTGCATAACCGAAGGTTCCCATTGAGGGTGTGGGAGTTTAGGGAAGCCACTACTAGTTACTGTATAAGCAAGGTAACCCTGCCTTGCACAATGCTCTGTCGGCCGCGCAAGAATTCCAGAACTGCCGTCAGTGTGCATCGACAGCTTGCTTGAGCCCTTAGCCCCATGTATCGATACTTTTGGGTCACGGGTTGATGTAAACGTGTGAATTTCTGATAAGTAAATGATAATACCCATGACAGGCCCATGTAGTCCTTTTTGACAGCTTAAGCATGCTAGAGTATGCCCCCCACTGCATCAACAAAGGTCTTCTGATTCTGACGGCCCTATGGCGTTTCGGGGGCGGGTGACATTCGATATGCTTCGTGAGACACTCAGACTACGGATACCTGCAGGGCATATCAGAGGACAGTGCCTTTCGGTTATGGGAGTTTCCGAAAATTTGGGGTACCTTATTTCGGGGTCCTTATGACAAGGATCCTACTATTTAGGGTACCATGTTAGGGTCCCCTATTTTCTGAAACTCCCTTATTGCACTGCAAAACTTCGAGACCTCGCTGGTTTGGCCATGTGTCCGGTGGCCGATGTGGTAGCCATGGACAGTCCGAGCACATCTTCTCAGAGTCTTGTCGTACCAGGATACTCAACCCAGCTGCCACGAAATAGATGCTAAACTCAAACCCTGAAGATCTAAACCCTAAACCCTAAACCCTAATTTCTTCAACCTTAAGCCCTACACCCTTCCCTCTGAGCCGAAGCAAGGGTGAAAGTTCCAGCTCCTCGCGTCGCCTTTGCAGCTTTCCGTCTTGGCAATGTGACTTCTAAGCTTAGCCCTGAACCTTTGAGGTCTAGAGTCATCGAAAGATCCTGCACCCCAAAGCCTTAGAGCGCTGCCCTTGTCCCTTGGCTTGGAGTAGCATAGAGCTCACCCTAAACCCTAAACCCTAAACCCTATTCAAGTCCTCCCAACCCCAAAACCCTTCATCGGAAACCTCTGACTCAACCTCCAGCTCCTTTCGGGCGAAGAAATGAATTCGTCAAGAAAGGAAGCTTTTGCAAGGAACCGGATCTGTAACGAGAAGCCTCAAGGAAGTTAGGACTTGGAGTTTAGGCCTGCTAGCAATTTTTAAAGCTTCATGCCCAATGTTTCAGCTAAGGAGCCTCATGAACCACCTAGCTAAATCCTTAAAGGAACCCTGATGGGGTAACTATAGTTATATCAGTTATATCTACTTCTAACCTTAGTTAAGGTACTCATAACACTAGTTAAGGTACTTATAACCCTACTTACTAAATCCCAGAGGGAGCCGCTGATTGATTTGCCAACGCCATGGCCGTGGGCGAGATGGATGATCCGCAGCCTCTACCGGAGCCTTCCACTGCATCCTCGGCATCCGGTGCAGATGTTTATCCGGAGGCCCAGAGACGGGCTTCATTAACCCAGGTCCGGGTTTAGGGTTTAGGGTTGCTGTGTCGGATTTATGTCGGTACTCTACGAATTAACAGGGGAGACCGACTTGAGAACAAGAATCCCAGCAGCGAGAAGTCGAACCTCTTCTGGACCCTCTCCCCCCCGTCCCCAAGAATAATGATTTAGGGTTTAGGGTTGAAAGGCTTAGGGTTTAGGGCAAAAGCTTAAAGCCAAACACTAGGCTTGGAATCCATCCCAACAACCCAAACAAATCTGAAACCCCCTGAACCCTGTACCCTTGAACCCAAAACACCAGCACCCTAAACCAACAACTCTGCAAGGATGGCAAGCGACCCGGTGACTGCTTCTTCAGCTGCGGCGGTGGGGAGACCGGGCAGATTTGTGGGTTTAAAGGCTCCTTAATGTACCCGGAGGGTCCATATACTTGGAGGCCCTTTTGACTTAGTAAGTAGGGTTAGTAAGGTGGGTTATGGGATAATAATATGGTTTCTAGGGGATACTAAGTAGACTTACTAAGTCAAAAGGGCCTCCAAGTATACTACCATTATGGAATTAGGTCCCAACAGACCATCCCCATTTTGGTTTTTGGCACCTAATTCCACAATGGTAGTATATAGGGACCCTCTGGGATAATTATACTCCTAGAGCCCCACTCCAATTAAGAAGGCCCCTGTATTATAGGGTTCGAATACGGTGGGTTAGGGTTTCTATAAGGTGCTATAAGGGGTTTTTAAATGTCTAGAAGAAGGCGATGTTAGGGTATGGGGTTGAAGGATTTAGGGTTTCGGGCTGAGGGGTGGGAAGTTTTGAGGTTTCGGGTGGGGGTCTTCTACTATATCAAATCACGTTATTTCATACTGTATTAGGTCACACTTCACTATACAATCCCTAAACCCGAAACCCCTAACTCGGGTTGAGCGCTTTGGGGTTTGGGGGTTCTTGGGCTTGGACACTCCGAGCCTGAACCCTAAACCCTTAAAGTGGTTCATAAGCCTACTATAGGGGTCTGATTTTATAATTACCAATACTATTTTGCGGGTTCCTTATTATAATTATAGTATAATGGGCCCCAAAACCCTCTTCTAATTATGAAGGCCCCGAGACAACTTGCATAAGCGGAGTCCGGGACCCAGAGTGCCGCCCAGGACACTCTCGGCCTGCGCCAGTGGCTCGGGGCGGCCTTAGCCGTCCTGTTTCTCAGTTGCAGCCTTCCGACGTTCGGGCTGGGATTTTGGGTTTAACGTAGGGGCGTGAATAACCACCTATACTATTTTGGGGGTTCTGTATTATAGTTATAGTATAATAGATATCCCCAAACCTTATTCTTATTACTAGGGCCCCTATTATTACCGTTTGGGGTCACGGTTTCGAGGGCTTAGGGTTTTGAGATTCGCCGCAGTTGAGGCAGGAAGGGCAGAGGGCTGTGATAGAGTTTTAGTGCCGTAAAGAAGGTTCTTTCAATCAATTGGGTAGTTGTCAAAATTATGGCCCCTTTTTGGGTACCCTAAATACTAGGTGCCGTATTATAATAGGGATCCAAAAAGGGACCATAATTTTGACAACCACCCAATTATAGCTCCACTTATGAGTCCACTGGTCCTTCAAGCACAGTCGAGTTCTGACATGCCCAAACTCTTAGCCGCAACCCCCATGATTCGATGCTCGCAGCCTTAAGTGCGAGTCCTTCGCAAACCCTAAACCCTAAACCCTGATGGACCAGCCTCTTGGAAAAAGGAGTTCGAGAAAAAAACCCTGATGGACCCTACAGCCTAAAACCTTACCCATAGATCCCCACAACGAAGCCCCGAAGACTCCACCATTCCCAAAACCCCCATGGCCTGCCATTTTGGTTTGCAGCACCTGCACCCTGAAGCCTAAACCGCGCATCTTGAAATGCAGGTGCCTAAACTTTAAGATAACCTTTAACGGACTCTCTTCAAACCTTTCCAAAGCCTTTATCACATGCCGAACACCAACTGTCCAACACCAAAGCCCGAAACCTAAAGCCAGGACGCCTGAATCCCGGATCCCCAAACCCGAAAGCATCAAATCCCCAAACCCTACAGACCCTAAGCCCTTCAAACCCTATAAGCCCTAAACCTCATAGACCCCTATAAACCCTTTAAGTCCTCCAAACCCTATGCACCCCTAGGGTTTAGGGGTTTGGGTTTATGGTTCCTAGGGTTTAGGGGTTTAGGGGTTTAGGGTTTATGGTTCCTATGGTTTAGAGTTTAGGGGTTTATGGTTAAAACTTCCTCTATCTTAATCTTTCACTTCAGAGGTTCGGCATAGGCTTTGCGGTCGGAGAGGCCAAGACCGACTTACCTGAGGCACAGTACAGGACAGAAGCTGACTTTAGTTCGTTTTGGGGATACTTTAAGGCTTTGAGGGTTCGTCTAAGGGATCCTTTGAGGGTTCCTTTAAAGGGCTCTACAAGGCTGGAGGGTTTAGGGCTTACGGGTGCAATATAGCGGTTTGAAGAATCAGCAATGGTACCCTCGTATCGTCCTATAATAGTCCCTTCTCTGATGCCTAATCAGGTTGTACTACTAGTAAACCCCGCCATGCTTCTTGTCCACGGCAACTACCCCGCTACCAGCACCTTCATCTCACAATCCTGTCTAGCATTGTGGACAAGAGTTGAATGCCAGAATCCTGAGGGAGTCCAACTTTACATAGCAGTTCTAGTGTACTGAAAAGAGGTGATATGCAATCTTGACGCACTGTTGCGCTTTGTTGTTTAAGGCTTGCGACCTGCAGTCGGGGTTTTTATCAGTGTCTCACTAAGCAGTAACTGTATGCCTTTATGGTCCCTTGTGAGTTCCACCTTTTATATCCCGAATCCTGCTCTAGGTACTCTAGCTATTTTTCAAAGCCCTAATATTCGGAAGTTTACAGATCGGATGAGGCTGCGGCATGTTTCTGCGGAGTCCCGAACGCCAGACCTGCAGTAGCTGGATCGAACCAGGACCCTTGCCGTGACAAGCGTGGTGCAACTTGCCTGCAACCTTAGCATCTGATCTTCGCAGCCCCCTGCATGCTACTTGTACAGTTTCGGGGCGTCAACCTTCCGTGCTCAAACTTTGAGGAAGGGGGGTTTGGGTTTCTCGAATTGTGGTTTCAGGGTTTCCGGTCCAGGGCTCCGGGACTGTCTATCTGTCTCTCTATCTCTTGATCTATCTCTTTATCTATCTAGATATAGATAGGATACAGATAGATATGGATAGGTAGAGTTGGTTGGGCTTCGAAATTTTGTCTAAGGCAGATTAACTTAATGAAGCCAGCCGATTACTCCTTGGCCCTTACAAAAGCCCCGTAAAAGCCCTCATGAGCCCTATTGGGGTATTGGGCTCTTCGGGTAGTTTGAGTGGCGTCATCTTTCTTTATTGCGAACACGCAGCCTGAGGGCGACGCTGTGGATTTGCGAGGTGCCTGAGCTTTGTTGAGTCGCCAACCCTAAACCCCTAAATCCTAAACCCTAAACCCTAAACCCTAGACTTGGGTTTAGGTGTAGGGCCCGGGGTCCTTGGGTTCTGCTTTAGATTTCTGGGTCGTCGGGTGTAGGGAGTAGGCCTCACCGTTAGGTGCTGCACGGGGGGTTTAGGGATGCACCTGTTTTGTTAATGTATTTTGCTGCGCTGCTTTCGAGCAAACGAGGTACTTCCCATTCCCATCACCGGCATGTTGGTGGGTCCTCTTCTCTACCTCTCTGGCGTCTGCTCCTTCGAGGATGATCTTAGATCCTTAGACCCCTGAGAACGCCAAAGCCTTAAATCTCAGAACTAGTTGGCCCTGAAGCCCAATCTCGTTTCGCAGCAAGTTAAGACCCGGAGCCGCAAATCTTACAACCGAAATTCCCAAAGCTCCAAAACCCTAAACCTAATCCGACATCACCCAAAAGGATGCCCTCAGCCCCTACATGAGCAACCTGACACTGGTCCTATTCGGCAGCTCCATGATTGCCTTGGCCATGGAGCGGCATGGAAGCTCGGTTTCCAGAGAACCTTTTGCTCAGAGGTGTAGGAGGTCAGCGATTAGGGTGTGTTGTATATACTTCCATACTCTACTTCCATCCTTTTTGCCTCAACAGCTCTTGCCACAACTCCGCATAGCAAGTCCATAGATATCCCCGACACCACCCCAAGTCTGAAATGCTGCTCGGTATTCACTCACGGCGGGTTTGGCCCCCGCCCTGAGAAGGAGAACAGCAAACAAACGCCATTTCCTCCGCTGGGGTGTTCTGTTCCCTGCTGCGGCCACCCCGGAAGCTTACTCACTCGCTGCGGCTTGAGCCGCCCTTAGCTGTTGTACTACATTGGGTCTAGAACGGCGCGGCGGGTGGGGCGGACAGCGGCGAAGTCTTTTCGGGCCCCTTGAAGCCTTCTGTAGGGTTCCGATTTCGGATCCTTGGCTTAAGACACTGCAAGAAAATAGGATCCAAATCAAGAACTCGCCCCTAAACTTTGAACCCTAGTCCTTCGATCCTGAGACCCTCAAACGTTGAAGCCTAAACCCTCAAATAGTAGGACCTATGTTAAATCCGGCCACCTGAATGTTAAGAGACCCCCCCCTTAAAGCCTTTAAGCCCTGACATCCTCAAGCCTCGGTGCAAGCGCCGGTGAGGTATTATATTCACTTGTGTGAGTATTGGTATAATTAGTTCTTGCTTTTAACCTGTCATGTATTGTTATTACAACTGAGACTATTTGTTTTATTATCGTTGTGTTTATTATCGCTATAGAGGATTGGACTTCCGCTTCGCAGATGCCGTGGCCTCCTGCAGATGGGTGCGGATCTCTGACAGGGACGAAGCAAGAGCTTTAGGGTTGCATAAAGGGTTTAGGGCTTTAGGGTTGCTATAGTAGAAGCCAGAAAGTTGGAACATGACTATCCTCGTGCCCTTGAGGTAAAGTATAAGGAATCCTAGCACTAATCCTCCTAAAGCCATGTTCCAACTTTCTGGCTTCTGCTGTAGAAGGGTTCTATAAAGGATTCCTCCAGGGTTGGTGGGTTTAGCATTGAGGTTTTAGGCCCACTCGTTCGATGCAGTCGTGTTTCGCTGGTTTGGCATTTGGAGCCTTTTACCTGAGACGAAATCTCCAGCTCCGAAGAAGCCCAAAACTCAGCCCCAAGCTGCATACCGACCCTAAACCCTAAACCCTAAACCTTAAACCCTAAACCCTAAACCAAGCTGGCGAGGGCCCGGGTTGTTGCGAACTGGGAATCCCGAAGGCTGCTAAGAGCCGTAGCATTTAGGGTGTAAGGCCTAAGGTTGAGCTTGTATGGTTTAGGGTTTAGGGTTTAGGGTTTAGGGTTGGGGTTTAGGTTCTATGGTTTAGGGTTGGGGTTTAGGTTCTATGGTTTAGGGTTTAGCATTTGGGTTAGTCAGGGTTCACGTTCTATAGGGCTTGGGGTGTAGGGTTTAGGGTCAAAGTGACACACGAATTTGTGTGGGACAAAGGCGCCTTGAAGGACAGAGAGCAGGACTTGAGGGTTTAGGGTTTAGGGGAATTCTGGCTTATGGAGTGTAAGTATGAAAAATAGCTCTTGAAACCCGAATGCCACACCATAAATCCCCAAATCTAACCAAACCCCTGAACCCAAAACCTCGAACCATAAACCCTAAGACGCGCATAACGCCCANCCCCCCCCCCCCCTCCCGAAAAACGATTCCCGCACAGGTGGGGAAATCACCGACTCGACTCCGCGGAGCGATAATGGTCGCTGGCTGCCTGCTTTCCATGTGGATCACCAACACAGGACCCCAAACCTAAACCCTAGACCCTAAACCCCAAACCCTACACCCTAAACCCTAAACCCCAAACCCTACACCCTAAACCCTAAACCCCAAACCCTACTCCCTAAACCCTACACCCTAAACCCTAAACCCTAAACCCGAAGCCGAATGCCCGTAAATGCTAAACCCTAAAACGAAGGTCTTGGGTTTAGGTTTGAGCAGGTTGGGGTTTCGGATAGGAGGGGCTTGAGGTTGCAGTCTCAGAGGGTCCATATACACTACTATTATGGAATCAGGCCCTAAAAGACCATCCCCCATTATGGTTTTGGGGACCTAATTCCATAATGGTAGTGTATATGAACCCTCTGGGAGTTTAGGTTCCGGGTTTAGGCTTGCGTGATCCTAGCAGTAGTTGTGCCTGTGTCTGTCTATGTCTGTGCCTATGTCTTCGTATATTTTTCAGATTCAACTGTCGTCATATGTGTATGATTGTAAGCTGACGTGTAAATGCAGACACAAACGTGGGCGTGTGTATGTGTCCGTGTGTATGTCTGCTGCAGGGACAGCTAAGTGCATAACAAGTGCATCAAGAGGAGATCACATATACCATTGAGGTTTCGAGGTCTCAGGTAGAGACGGTCCAGGGTCAGGATTTGACATGGTTTGGGTTCAAGGCATTGAAGGAGACTGCCAGGGTTGCGGGCAAAGCACGTAGGCGCCTGTATTCTCGAGTTTGGGGTTTATAGGATTCCAGCTTTCGGATTTAGGATTAGGATGACGATTCAGGAGCAACCTACATCCTCACCCCCATTGTCATGAGATCGATGGGTGCGACACGCGGCAGGCAATCGGCACCGAAAACTTCAATCGTGATTTCTGCAAACGCGAACTCCAAGAGCCACCATCCCGATTTTGTAGTTGGGTTTGGCGGACAGAGACATTGGCATTTGAGAGTATGGGCTGGGGGGTGGCGTTAGAGATGATTACAACCCTGACCCCCAAACCCGGAGCCGTATAGGGTCTGCGATTGATGGTGGGATGAAGGTAGGTAGTCGCCATCAGGTCCCTGACACGAGCATTCTTATTGTGGATTCTCCCACCTACCGATTGCCCAGAGGGTCCATATACCCTAACTATGGAATTAGGCCCCAAAAAAACCATCCCTATTTTGGTTTTGGGGATCTAATTCCATAATGGTAGTGTATATGGGACCCTCTGGGTTGATGCTTTTTGACTACAGGCTCTGCGACCTTACCCCTGAGCCCTGAATGCTGGGTCGCTCCTCGCTCCCGAAAGCGTGAAGGCTCTGAAGCTTCCCGAACCCCAACTAGGTGCCCCAGTACTTGGAGGCCCTTTTGACTTAGTAAGTAGGGTTAGTAAGGTGGGTTATGGGGGATAATAATATGGTTTCTAGGGGATACTAAGTAGACTTACTAAGTCAATAGGGCCTCCAAGTAGTACCCTTTTACCCTTTTTCTTTTTGGGTTCCCTTATTAAAACCGAATAGTAGGAAAAAGGGTACCCTTATTATTAAGGGGCCACTGGGGAACCTAGCCAACTAGGGTTTAGGGTTTACCTAGGGTTTAGGGTTTTAAGTCTCAGTGTTTAGAGTTCAGAGGGTTTTCGGGCTTCAGGCCCATGGATTTAGGCATACTTAACCGTCCGCCGACAACCCAATGTACAATTCTCAACAACGAGTACAACTATCCCAGGATAGTCCCAAGACCCTAAATCCTAAAACCCAAACCACTAATCAAGAACTCTTGCCCCAGGCCGCTCCATAGCCTCCGTGCGCAGCAGACGCTGACGGGCCGGACCAGGGATGGGAGTTGTGTACAGGGTTCCGTGAGATTTTTATCAGGGGTTTCTACACAGGGTTCTAGAAGGGTTCTCAAGAAATGGCTCGGTGTTTAAAGGCTTGAACACGGGCTTCTATCAGGTGTGCTGTAAAGGCTTCTATTAAAAGCGTGTTGCAAAAGGGTTCTACAAGCGTTTCTGCACAGGGTTCAAACAGGGTTATCGGTTTGGGGTTTGGGGCCAAGGGCTTTGGAAATCAGAAGTTGGGGCTTCTGGGGTCTGGGTCTTACTTCAGGAGTCTGGGTGTTTAAGGTGTGTAGGGCTTGATGGATTTGGGGCGAGGGCTTAGGGGTTCGAAGGAGTCAGGCTTCAAGTTTTTGGGGTTAGGTTCTTCTAGGGCTTCGGTCTAGGATTGCCGCTTCTTTCATAGCAGCAGTGGCTTCAGGGCTTATCCTAAGAAGTGCATTCTTGTGGCTTAGAGGGTAGGGCCCCCTGAAACCCTAAACCCTAGAACTCTAAACCCCAAACCCTGAACCCTAAAGAACTCTAAACCCTAAGCCCTGTAGAACTCTAAACCCTAAGCCCTAAACCCTATAGAACTCTAAACCCTAGACCCTATAGAATTCTAAACCCTAAACCCTAAACCCTATAGAACTCTAAACCCTAAGAGCTTTGAGCCTAGAAGCTGCTGGGCTTAGTGTAGGGGCCTAGGGTTTAGGGTTTAGGGGTTTAGGGTTTAGGGGTTTAGGGATTTAGGGTTTAGGGTTTGGGGTTTGAATAATTACCAACACTATTTCGGGGTTTCCTTGTTTCCTTACTATGAGTAGGGTCTTATATACCCCAAAACCTTGTTCTAATTACTAAGGCCCCTATAGTATAGATCCCTCATAGAGCCCTTATAGACCCCCTTAAAGGAACCCTATTCTAATTTTTAAGGCCCTTATCGTAGCCCCCCGAAGGTCGCAGGTTTCGAGTGGAGGGCCTGGTCTCGACTGAGAGTTGGAGTCTACCGGTAATATAGGGGCCTTGATAATTAGAATAGGGTTTTGGGGGTATAATGCTATAATTACAATAAAGAACCACCAAAAATAGCATGGGTAATTATTTAGGCCCCTTTTGTGACAGCTCTGAATCGTTCACTTTTCGGGGGACAGTCGTCTCTATCAGGGCCTTAATGGCTAGAAGAGAGTTCGGGGGTATATTGTAGTATCAGCATGAATAAAATGTAGAAGGCTTTCAAGGGATGTTGTTACCAACTTTTCTCAAGCTTCTAAGTCCCCTAAATTCCCACCGGCCCCCGGGGGCCGTTCCCACCCATAACTGGGTGCCCCGACATTGAAGATGCCAGCCTTTACCCCCGCAATGGGCGAAACGATGGGTGGAGCCTCGAATACAGCCCGATCTGGGCTGTCAAGGGCTGTGCCTCGCCGCCGGCCAGCCACAGCTGGGCCCAAAATCCACTAGAATACCTTGATTTTCCCCTTGATGGGAACACCCTAAACCCTGCTGCCCTTTGCCTTATGTCCCTGACTATTCCGCTCGGTGTGGGAATTGAGGGCGTAAGCCCTAAACCCTAACAGGAAATGGTTTGGGTGGTTGCCTGTGGTATCATCACAGCGGGCGGGTTTAAGAGAACTATGACACATGCAAGGAAGGTGCTACAATGGTCATCTTAAAAAAATTGGACATCTTTTGGCTCGAAACAAAGTGTAACAAAAAATGGAAGTTGTTGGTCTACAACGCAGTTATTACAACCAAACTTCTTTATGGGTTGGAGACATTGGAACCCACAGAATCAGCGGGAAAATTGCTCAATACTGTTCAGTTGAAAGGCTTGCGAAAAATTCGGCAGGTGCACACTACGTTTATTAATCGCAGCAACCCAACCGCGTACGTGTACAAAAGAGCTAACGAAGTCACGAATGCCCCAAGCGCGGGCATGCGCAGAAAAATCAAGCCCCTCACAGAAGTTCTTGGAGAACGGAGATTAAAGCTTTTGGGACATGTGCTACATCGGGACCGCCAACATCCGTTGCATCAACCGTTTTTAAAGCTCAATCTGCTGTGCCAAGAGAAACAGAACAACGGAGACTTGGCCGTCCCAGACAATTTTGGTGCCTAAGGTGCCATTCAATAAACACGACCGAGCAATACGAGAGACGATTATTGATCATGCCAGAAGATCCCAACCACCTTTCCATTGAGCATGCATTTCTGGAACGTCGCAAGTTGGTTTCAGCTATTATAAACAAATTGTTGTGAAGTCTCTCTTTGTGAAGCAGCTCGATGTGAAGTCTCTATGTGAAGAAGCTCAGTGCGAAGTCTCTCTGTGTGAAGCAACTCAGTGTGAAAGCTTCTATAGAAAACAAACCAGTGTGAAATAACTGTATATGAATATGCACATACATTGCAGCAGTGACGCTGGGACCGTAGTAAACTAGCAGGAAGTAGGTTAGCACCAACGACTTGTTGCACTTTTGCTGCAAGCTAAGGTAGTAACAAAAATGCAAGGAAGGTCGCTTGACGCGTAATATGCCGCCACCGACAAAGCCTGGTGTCAGGTGGCGCCATCCTAGCATGGATTACCAGCCGCTGCGCAAGCGGAAACCCTAAACCATAAACCCGAATCTTAACACTTCCAGCCCCAACCCGAACCCTAAAGCCGCCCGTGAGAAAAAGTCGCAGGGAGCCTCCTCTCGGTGGCGTATGCTTGCAACTGTGGTGGCATGGGTTGGGGCCTCGGTAAGCTTCCTCAAGGTTCCTTCAGCGATTTGCAAGGGATCTTTAGGGGTTTAGGGTTTTCAGGCTCAATCCAGCAAGTTAGTCATAAGTCGTGTGTAATCAGGATTGCCTTATTTGGGGTGCTTACAAGCGTGTTTGCACCATGCTTGGCGTCTAGATCAATTTTTACGGCACGGTGGCGCCCTCGATTAAGAAGACGCTGTTTCTGATATGCGACTTTGCGTGCGGAAGCCTCTTGGTAGGAGTCGTGAGGTCTGGCGGAACTCTGTGGATTTCAGTTTCTAGCCTCTTTCTCTGGGGTTGGCTGGACAAGGTTGTTCAAGTTCTATGATCCTTAGACGCGGTATGGACGTTGAAGCCCGAAAATCACGGCTCGAGCCGATCCCGAAGCCAACGAAGATCCGACAATGTTCAATGTTTCCCTGAACATTAAATTTCTGTGCAGTCTTTTGTATACTCTGCCTTCAGGTTTCTGAGTCGCTCGCGAGCACACGAATTGTAGCAGCTTGTTCTTAGGAAGGAATCAAAACCTCAATTTGAGAGGCCCTGTAAGAACCGCCCGGGTGAGGTCCAGGATATGAGGAGCCAGTGTTAGCGGCTTTGCTACACCCTGAACCCTTACTACAGAGTCCTTTACAGTAGTAGAACCCCAATAGAATTTTCAGCGGAACAGTTACTGTATAAGCTCCTGCATCCTACAAGCACAACTCTGCCAGAATCTTCTGCGGACCTTTATGGGGCTTGTATAAGAGCTCTTATAGCCCAACATCTGGGACCCGCCCCCCTTGAACTAGAAATCACGAGGAACGATGGTCGGCACTCCGTCGAATCTGGTGGTCACGAGATACCTCGCCGAAGAAGGCGCGGTTCCTCTGAACCCGAAACCCTGGAGTCCAAACCTGTGTTGTTTCCCTAGTTTGCGAGGGCTGAGCAGTCTCCAAGATCAGCGAACCCCACAACCTCAAGCTCGACGGTATCAGGTTTTTGTTCTGAACCTGGAGCAACCCTAAACCCTAAACCCTAAACCCTGAACCTGGAGCTCATGGGGCCTATGGAGTCATAACCTGAGGTTGCTCTCTAGTTGCACAGAGGCGAAGAATGTGAACTTTTTCAGGGCCCTGTGGGTTTAGGGTTCAGGGTTCAGGGTTTAGGGTTTAGGGTTCTGGGTTTAGGGTTTAGGGTTTAGGGTACAGGGTTTAGGGTTTAGGGTTTAGGGTTCAGGGTTGAAGAATACTATAAGCAGCAGGAGTTGTATGGAATCAACAGGCCCAAATGCCCATTCCACGAACTGTTTTCTTGAACCCCGAGGATGAGACGGGACCCTTTTTGGGGCCAACGTCTGTTACTTCAGTTTGGGGGTGATGCAAGCTCCTACATCCTCAGATGGTAGGATTCTTCTTATAAAGGTACCCCTAGTGTTGAGATAACCCACATTTCCACCTCCATTCTCAGGAGTTCATATCGGATTCGTCAGCTGGCTGACCTTCGGTGTGCCGGCGGCCCTGCTTGTAACCGCCGTGTGCTATGGGTCTTTGCTTCTCAGCTGCATAATCGTCACGGATGTTGGGTTAAACTTGACCGCATACACCACCCTAGTTTGAAGCATTGTGCTTGGCCCTTCAATAGGTTTCCAGAAAAGCACATGGATGCCAACAGGGCCAACAATATGCGATTCTGTTGGTGCATGTACCGGCACATGTACCCTTACCCTAAGGCTCAAACTAGCAACTTGGGGCCGGGAGCCTTAAAATTCAGGCCTAATGAAGGGTTATCGATGGAGTTTGACGGTTCGGCGGGTCTACCTGCACAATTGTTCAGAGATCGTGCTTTGGAGTTTCTGCGTCTGAACCTGCGACGCCCAGAACTCTTAGGTTTAGGGTTTATATAGGTTTGCAAGCTTTAGTTTGCAGGGGTTGGGGTCCTCGAGCAGGTCGGAAGTAAAGCTGAAGAGCTTCAAAAGAGTGGATAGATGAGACCTGTGCACGTCGGAAGGAGACGCAAAGTGTACCTGCAGGGCTTTGTTCTCCGAAGCAGCTTGCTGGCTGAACTCCACACCTCTCCCATGATAGAAGAGAGTAGCTCCCTAAACCCTAAACCCTAAACCCTAAACCGCACTCACCCAAGCATTGCAGACATTGAGGCTGTACACCCCACGGCCCAAAGAAGTCCCAAACTCTGCATCACGAGGTTCCTATGCTATCGCCCGCAGACAGCTGCGAATGTGGAGGTTCCCGATCGACGGTTCCGGGAGTAATATAGGGGCCTAAATAGTTACCTATACTATTTTGGGGCTTCCTTATTATAGTTATACTATAATATAACCCCCCAAACCCTATTCTAATTATTAAGGCCCTTATGTTAGAGTCTCTGCGCGATGCAGCCGTGGGGGGCAAGAATTTGGGATGAAAGGTTGGGAAGTTGCAGCACGAAGTTTTTGAGGGCTTGGGGTCTCTGGCAGCGTCCACCACCTGATCTCACAAATGCCTGTATACCGTCGTTTAGGCTTGGCCCTCTACCTGTGCTTCTTTCCAAGGCCCTGTCAGCCCAAATGCTACAAATCTTCCCACATGGACGCTGCTTCCTCAGACACGTGGGATCCCAGCAATAGGTCATTAGATCCAATGAAATAAGTCATTGCCAAATCTCTTTAGGAAGAGGACACCATAAGGAACTCCTTATAAAGTCTACGCCCTGTACCCCTCAACATCACCCCTAGATTGGCTAGGAACCCAAAACATGCGTAAGATCATGTGGAAGGTGCTGCACAGCTCGCACCCCGTGGCGTGGACTCGCGGAGAAAAGGCAGGGGACAGTGGTAGCCATCCTGACAAAATATGAGGGTTCATGGTTGAAGGTTTTGCGATGGCAAGAGCAGCTGTCAAGACAGCGCCGGTGACACCAGGCCATACACTTAAATCCTAAACCCTTCAGCTCCATACCCAAAGCCAAGAGCCCGGTGTTTGAAAGGCCGCCGCCGGTGAATCGTATTGCTTAAGGACTTCGCCTGGAAAGCTTCCATCCTTTGAAAGCCCAAGCTCTTTTCGCAGGCGGTTCTGGGAAGCTTTCTGCTCACCCTCGGGCTGTGGATCATCCCATCCATCTACAGCCTGGCTGGTGGACCCGGCCACCAGGACATCGGCATAGGGTTTTAGGGTAAGAAGGAGCGCTTGGGGCTTGCTGTTTGGAGTTTCGCCAGACCCCAAAGCCCAAAGCCCTGAAACCCTAAAGCCTTATACGATCGTAGGGTTTAGGACAGTGGTTCTGCGCCTAGATGAAACCCTAAACAGAATTCTGCATGATACTTGGGAACTCCAACGATCTTCACGTAGCCATTGTAGTAACCCGGTATCTGGTCTAGGAAGGAGGGATCCCCAGGCAGCCGAATCTCAGAGTGTGTAGGTCCTAGGGTTTAGTTGAGGGCTAAACGGCTTCAGGGTCCAGGGTTTGCAAGGTTTAGGGAGTCAGGATTTAGGGTTTAGGGTTCAAGGTTTAGGGAGCCAGGGCTTTCGGGTTCGATTTTGGCGTTTTGGCTGGGGTTCGGGCCCTTACAGGAGCTCGAAAGCAAGCTGAAGGCTGGGATATCCGTGATTCTGGGCACCGTGCCCCTGTATCTGATTCCGGACAACGGCAACTGCCGGGTGATGCCGTGGTCGACAGCACAGAAGGCAGACTGGGGCATCATCATGCTGACGCTGGGGTGCAAGAGGTGGGTATTTCTTGCATTTTCTCATTCTCTTTTCAAGATACAAACCCAGAGGTTTATTTAAAAACTGTCGGTTCTCATCACAGGCCGAAGGCTCTCGAAGAGATGGCCGAAATCCGAACCCTAGGGTTGGAAAGTAAAGGTTTCCCCTTGACATCAGACCTGTTCTTCTTCCCGGCGGGCCAGAATACCCCAAACCCTAAACCCTAAACCCAAACTCCCCTTTGTTGCTTTTGTTGTTTCCGGATTTCCCGTTTGGAGCTCCCATCCCCAAGACAGCTTCCTGTTCTGGGGACGGTATGTCCTGCGACTCCTTGCCGAAGGCACTACATCTACCATGTCCCCTTTTTTGAGCCTTGCATACCTGAGCAGTCCCAGATGCACCTACTTGTGCCAAAAAAATAGCCTTTGAAGCTTTTGCTTCTAAACTGAAGCAAGCCATCAGCAGACAAACCAAACCCCGACCCCGAGCTTTTGCATGAGGGTTCAGAATTTAGGGTTTCGAATTTTGAACCATAAGCCCTTAACTCTTAAACCCCAAAACAAGGTCAGTGTTGGCCTCAATGAATCAAGGATTGGTGGCGGCGTGGTCTTGGGCAAGCGGATGCTTTCCACTGGCTTGGCAGATACGATTGCGGCGTACCTGTTGCTTGGCTCCGTGTTCTTGTAGGACAGTTTTGTGTCGGAGATCTTTTGTCCGAAACAAGCATGTTCTTCTTTGCCTAATTACTTGCGACCTTGATCGACAAATCCAGAAGGCTAGAGCAGGGCTGCGTCTTTGCGATTCTTCAGGGGTCCTCTGGAGGGCTCCGTTTGTGTATCAAGGTTTTTAGTGTGTTCCCAAAAGCTGTGAAGTAGTATCCGCGAAAACCCTAAACCTGAAAACTCTACAGTAAACCCCATAAAGTTGGAAACCGGATTAAGGCCAAATAGTGCTGGGATTCCCTATACATGACTCTTAAAGATTGAGGCTATGGGGTTTCCAACTCTTGGGCTTCTACTGTAAACTTCTGAGCCGGGAAGCTCTGAAGCCCCTAACCCTAAGACTGGCACACCCGGGGTAGTAGCCCAAGAGCCTGCTTGGAGGTTCATGGGTAGTAATAAGTGGGGTTATAAGTCCCCTAAGATGAGTTATAATTATGGTTACCCTACTTATAGGTCCACTTATAACTACCCATGAACCTCTAAGTGAGGATAGCTGTCACTGGCATCACGAGCGTCTGGCTGCTAGCTCTCGTCGGCATCCTGTGACTTGTCCTGGGCTCTGCTTGGAAATGGCTTTTGATTGTTGTTATCATATGCAGTCAAAGTTATAAAGCAAACGTTTTAACAAAAGGCATGCAGACAAGAAACAAAAATTGTGTGTTGCTTAAGGGGCGTATAGTGTCTTCCGTGTGTGATTTCGGGTCCAAGCTTTCCAAACGAACTCAGCCCACAACACTGTACCAGCTACATAGTTCCTACTCAACTACCCAGGCGAGCCCTCGTCTTAGATCCCCGAACCCCAAACCGTCACACGAGTGAGACAGAGATGTGAGGGTTCTTCGGTCTTGGTGGCGAGGTTTCTGTCATTGTGGGTTCAGGGCCTCGGCATTATCAACTTGAGGGTCCCCGATCTAGCTACTACGGTCTAAAGTCGTATGTAAGCCCACAGTTCCACATTCGCGAGTTCTTTTTCAAGAGCACCCTGGATTCTCGAGTTCAGAGACCTAAAGGCGTGCGATGCTTAGAGCTTTTTTGCCTCGATGCCTACGTTTCAATGATCGTCGATTGAAGTTTGTCCGTGAAATTGAGTACCCATTTAGTGACACCGGTTATGTAACGTTACCAGCCATACTCTGGAATTGAACTGTTCATTACTTTTTGGCTACTGTTTGGGGCGGACGCTAAAGCGTGAAGGTTTAGGTGTGACATTGATACTGCGAAAGCGTTTCTGTTCTACCTATCCCATAGCGACTGTTTAGGGGACGCTTATTTTGCACTGCAATAGCCGGGCAACAACAGGGCAGAGCCGGCTACAGAATTCAGGTCAATATAAAAGTCATAAAAACGACCTAAAATCCTGAACACTACATCGCGAACCTCAGTTGCAGCATCCAGGTGCACCATCTTCCTGACCGAAGTAACCTCCAATACCGCGACGACGAGTCTAATGGTCCCCATGATCATGGCGATCAGCAAGGCGCGGCCGCTGAACCCCAAGCCCTCAACCCTAAACCTTAAACCTTACTCACTCAACACCCTAAACCCCTAAACCCAAAACCACAAAACCCTAAACCCTAAACCATAAGCCCTCAACCCTGAACCTGAAACCCTACTCCCTCAACCCTGAACCTCAAACCCTACCCTAAACCCTATTAACTCTGAAGCCGGGCGGAAGAGGGGGGGGCCTGGACCTACGACCTACGCAACAGTACCTGAATTCCTCTCGAGGTGTCTTGTAACTGGGCTTTGGAGTACCATACTTTAATACTTTTTTCTTTAAGGAACCCTTATGAAATGCAAGCTTATACTTTTTTCTCACTGGTTACTTAAAACCCCCAGGTAAAGGTTCTAACAGGGGCTTAGTGTTTAGGGTAGGAGACTTGGTAAGTAGGTTATAGGTAACTTAAGTAGGGCTCGAATGAGGATAAGCTTGTTTCTGGTACTTAGAACACTACTTATAGCCTACTTTCAACGTCGCCTGAGCCTTTAGGACGGGGTTTGACTGGAGCTAAACTCGCCTCAACATGCAGCTTCCGAGGATGGCGCCATAGGCCCCACACCCTGCTCAACGTACTCAGGGGATTATACCTTGGAGTAGGGGCTTGGGTTTTTGTCTCAAGAGTTTCAGATTGAGGGTTGAGGATTGAGGACCGACCTCCGTGCCAGATGCTGGTACTGGACAGCCCGCCCCAAGAATGAAGTCCTCGATAAACCCTGTAAGCTCGAAGCCTGACTCTCAAACATCCATACTGAGAGCCTACATCCTGAACCGTGAAAGCTCAGTACGAAGATTGCAGCTTTCGTTTGACGACTATACTGCGATCGCACAATTCATTCCATGGGGCGCACCGAAGAATTGAGACGCGAAGGGAATCGGACCGAGGTGAACCGGCCTGAAGACTACAGAATCGGCCAAGACTAAGACCACCGCTGCCGTCGTCGTCTCCGTGATCACTGTGGCACTCCTGCTCCGGATGATGCCTATGTTCATGGCAGTGGTGAACATGGCCATCGACATGGCCGTTACTATAATCATCATGATGATGATCACCATCATCATCACCACCATCGACATCACCATCCTCCTCCTCATCGTCGTCATCGACATCTTCACCGACATTATCATCATCATCTTCTTCTTCATCACCACCATCATGAACCTTTCATCTTCATCATCATCGACATCGTCATCCTCATCGTCATCATCACAGTCATTCTCTTCATCCCCATGAACATGGTCATTACTGTACGACCCCAACCGCAACCTCCATCTCAACGACTCATTTTTCAACTGTTGGGATTCGGAAGGCGATACCTGGAATGGGGGGGAAGGGGGG
>BGNK01003862.1:53171-64035 GCA_003297005.1 Symbiodinium sp. clade A Y106
GGGTGGGGCGCGGGATTTGGGGTCTGCCTCTAGGTCGGCGGATCCTAGCCCCCAAGCCCTCAGCCCTAAACCCAGGACCTTGACGCCTAAACCTGTACGAAGTTGAGGCGATAAACCCGGATCCACGTCTGGCAGCCGCGCCGGCTGTGGGCGTGGCTTTGGCAGCGAGCTGCTCCTGGGACTTCCATTCAGCTCCTTATAAGGGGGTTCCTATAATATAGGGGCCTTACTAAATAGGACAGGGTTTTGCGGCCCATGATACCGTACCTATAGTTGGTTTTTATTTGAACCCCTATATGGGTGGTTGTCAAAATTATGGTCCCTTTTGGGGTACCCTAAATAATAGGTGCCGTACTATAAAAAGGACCCAAAAAGGGACCCTAATTTTGACAACCACCCATATTGAGGCTTCCTGACAGGCCTCCTAAAGGAGTTTTCAGGGTGGTGCGGTTTAGGATGTAGATTCGGAGATATAAGCATGCGGGATTTGCTTGTGACTCTACTTCTAGCCTATTTAGTAAATCCTCTGAGCCTTGAAGTAAGGTGTGGGGGTTAGGAGCCACTAAGCCGCCAAACTCGATACCTTTCAGGATCGAACTTTTGAGAATGCTGATGACTGCGAGTGGGGTTGAACCTCTCTATGCTTCGTTCCAAGGTTTTCGGCTTCGTTATTGTTTGGTGTGGGTTTTGGCTTCTTTTCAGACTTGGGAGTTTCCGAAAATAGGGGACCCTAATATAGTACCCTAAATAGTCTAGGATCCTTATTATAAGGACACCAAAATAAGGTACTCCTAATTCTCGGAAACTCCCACTTCATTAGAGCTGCTGTAGTTGCTAGGCCGGGTGGAAGCCTGTCAGTCATCTGAGAGCCCGGCTGCAATTTGTTCAGCAAAGCATTCTTGTAGAAATCTTAAACCCTAAACCCCTAAACCCTGAATCCTACGCAAGGGACTGCCCCAAATCCCAAATCCCGGAACAGCACCGAATTTTTGCCACATGTCGGACGAGGGTCGATTGGGGGTCTCCCTTTCAATTACAATGCATGCGAGGTCCGTCCCATGCTAGCCCTGAGAGTCGAGATAATCCTCAGGTTCTGTAGGAATGCAGAGGTCAGAATTTTAATTCGCCATATGTAGGCACTATATGATCCTCGTACTATAGGCTCAAAAGCTTATATTCTAATTATCAACGGCCCACAGTCCTTCATGCACCAGAAGGCGTTGTCTCCTCCTGTGATTCCAGCCTGAAGGCTCACGTGCATTTGCATTGTGTTTCTTTCAGCTTGAGGCTCATTTTTGGGGGCGTGGGGCGCAGTGCAGTCCTTCAGGGCCACTAGCAAGTCTTGTTTAGTGAAGGGCCGCCGCAAGTGTCGGCTGCAGACTCTCGCCAGCATCGAGGTGCTTTCATGCTTCCCATCGCCACGCCGCCCAACTACATCATCGTGGACACCAGGTGGCATTCGTCCTGTTTCTGTCTCCATGCTAAATTCTTTATGGGTTTGCAGTTTTGCAGCAAGAAGAAGGACAGACAGTTGGTATTTTCCAGGACTTTGTTCTAGTTCTGCCGCCAGCTTCGTTCGTGTTTTGAACACGCTGCCCTAAACCCTAAACCCTAAACCGTGCCTGTCCAGTGTTTGCAAGCCGTAGTCAACTCCAATCCCGAACGGCTTTTTGACGGCCCACGATTCTCGAAATCCTCTGGCACTGCGTAATCTGCTCCTCCTACAACTTCAATAGCCGTTAATGCCAGAGCGCTTGCCTTTGGTACTGATTCGAAGGCTTTTTGCGGTGGCTTTGTGGGGTCTAAACCACAAAACATGAACCTTGCAACTACAAACCCTGAAGCCCTAAAGCAGAAACCCTAAGCCATAGTTCACAGTCTAGGGTATGCCCTGTAAAGGCCATTTGGCTCCTCTTGTCTACAAATCTGGCGCAAACCTGTGGCTTGTGTTCGTTCCCGTCTTCTTTATGCTGATGACATGTGCTACTTTGCTATGCACTACTTGTTGTTGTTGTTGTTACAGAATTCATTCTGGGACAGTGTTACAGTTTTTGTAAATCTTGTCTCTTACCATCCTCGCCGCATGGTGTCTTGTCACTTCAAGGCTTCGTTGCTGATTGGCTTCGAAGTCCTTAATCGGAGTCTTTACGTCCGTCCCGCCTGCTATAAACGTCGCAAACTTAGGAGACCGGACATGTCGACATGGGGAGCATGGCGAAAGTTGGCGTCTTGACGAATGTCCTCGCCGCCTTCGCTCTCTGGATCGTCCTGCGCCTTTTTCTTCCACTGGTGGTTTGAGGTTCAGGCTAGCGGCGAACCTCGGGGCTGAAGAATAAGTAACAATGTCCCGGCATGGTTTCTAAATACGTATTCTGTGCAGTACCAAAACCCTCTTCTAATCATTAAGGCCCTTCTACTTGCGTGGAACTCGATGAGTCCTGAACCCACTTCCCCAGTGCTCAGACACGCAAGCATTAGTCTACAGGGCTAAGCACCCCAGCTGCAGCTTGCAATCCTAGAGGATCCAGGCCCATACATGAGCCTTTGGCTCATGTTATTAACATTAAGACTAGGGTTTTGGGATCTAGTATAATTAGTATAATGTAACAGGTAACCCTAAGGAATACGAGCGATCAGGCCGATCATGAGGTTTCGCAAGCTGCATAGGCTCGCATGGCCCAAAGTAGGGTAGCAAGGCCATGGCGAGAATTCGATCTAGCTGTAAAGAGTTTTGAAGCAGCGTCGCCTGTCCGACTTGGCTGGCCAAGCCGCCTTGGATGCCTGTATCCAAACCTGTGCTGCGATAGTTTGGGCTTAGGCTGTTGCGGAAGCAAATATTCATCACCAATTCTGGAATGTCAACTCGTCATGGTGATTTGAACCAGGCTCAGGGGGTGGTTTCTCCCTAACGCGCATGCCTGGCTGATGACAAAACTTATGTTCTTCTGGGGGCCTCTAGCTTTTGGTTCTAAGGCAGGATGTGTCGGTTGCAGGGTTTGGGTGCAGGAATGCAGGCATGTACAGCGTTGCATGACCGCGGCACACATGCTGCTGCGGAGACACTCCCCGTGCCCAGCATGTTAAGATGTGGGCGGGTTCCAAACCAGCAGTCGAAACCATAGAACATCAAAACCCTAAACCCTAACCCTGAACCCTAAACCCTAAGAATCAAAGAATAGAACACTGCACCCCAAAACCCTAAGCCACCCAAATGAGACCGGATAGGAGGTTGGAGTCTAGGGCTTTCGGGCTTAGGGCATGAGGGTTCACGGACAGGGGTTTTGGGCAGCTTCAGAAGTAGGTTGCAGGGCCATTTCTTCACACAATTCTCAACTCTTCCCAGACTTCTGTGCCCCAAACCCTAAACGCTAAATCCCAAGCCCCAGAGCCGCAACGCACAAAATTTATTTCAGAATGCTAGGACCCCGAAGCCAGTAACCGAGCACAATGAGATACCGCTGATACACAGCTGAGGGTTGAAGGTATGTTTTTGTTGTTGATGTTGTAGGGTCTCGGTTTCGTGCATAGGGCTTTCAAGGGTTTACCCGGGTAAGTCTTCCTGCAGGACTGCAGGTCTCAGTTGTGGAGTTAACGTCTCATTAGATTAGAAACCCGACTTCTAGGACGAGCCACGGTTTGGGGTGAGCAGGGTTTTGTGTATGGGGAACTTTTCGTGGCCTGGCTAAGATTTCATGACGTTTAATAAGCCCTATTGTGGGGATTTCATGAGATATGTCTAGGGCTGTTTATCAGAGTTCGGGGGTAAGCCTCGCAGTTTAGGGTTGGGATTTCTCGTCGCAAGGCCACGAGAAGTTGAGTACTCTGGACTTGTCGCAGCCTGGAGCTCATCCCCGGCAGTCACCACGTGTCTTTCTTCTGGGGGTATATGAAAGTCTTAAACATCTTTACCAGTCTTTTAGCAAACATCGTTCTTTAAGATCAGACCCTTTCTTTTCGAAGTTCATCAAGATAGGCTGCAAGCCTGAGTAGCTTTCAACTTATCTGCATGTTCGGGGATGGCTTAGGGTGGCTAAGGCTGGGGGACCGCCCAATAATATACACAGGGATCTGAATCAGTGCACTTGGCCATGGGCTGCAACCCGCATTCTCAAGGTTGTAGGGATTGCAAGGGGAGTTGCTCGGTTTTCTTCTTGAAGGGTTTCTTCATGGAAGGCAATGGCATAGAAAGTGCATCGCCACAATTGATCCGTGATCAGTATTTCGCGCTCCTAAACCCTGTGCCCCAACAGCCCACTTCTGGAAGCACAGGGGTGTTTTCCAGGGTGCCCGGGATTGCGATGGATCTGGATATTCAGGGTTTGGTGACTTGCATTTTGAGAACATGAGCCTGTGGGTTGAGTGAAGTAAAGGCTCCTCGGGTTGAGGTTTCGTGTATTTGGCCCGAACGGGTTTCCATACCGACCTCAACTCGTTGCGGACCAGTCAAAGAGGGAATCCTTCATCCGAAATCCCACACCGAACCCCTTGAGGAACAAGCTGACGACATTAACCGGTTTAGGGGCTCTGCCCTCATTGACATCGCTGAACGCCGGGGTGCTCAGCCACTGTTGGGGACTTGTTCCTTGCTTTCCGCGTTAGGTAAACCCAAACTCGAGACCCTACAAGCCCTAAACCCTTCAAGAGACCATCATGCCATGAGGGATCAAACCGTGCGGTTTACGCAGTGCTAACCTAGCAAGGGCTCATGTGTGAGGACAGGGGTTGCGATAGTCCACGCTAAGTGCGTCGTGCGTGTGAAGACCATCTACCCTCTTAGATTCACCCTAAACCCTAAACTCTAAACCCTAAGAATGAGAGTCTCCTGATCTGTCCAGAATTTGGTTTTAGGATGCGGGCTCAGTGGCCACCGCATGTGGGCTTACTCGCTGATCGCCTACGCCTATTATGGGAGTACGTCGAATGATCTTGGGCTTTAAGTGGCTGACAAGTAGAACAAGTAGATTTTCTCTACAGATCCACCCCTAAAGGACACCCTCATGGAGCGCCTTGCACTGATCCTGTATGCACTGAGGGCCTGAAGCTGCAGTTCTGAACTCACTTTCAGGGTTTAAGGTGCATCTTTTGAGTGGAAGAACCTGGAGACTCGTTGATTCGTTGCTGCCAGACAGGAATCCGTGCAGTTGGACTCAACTTCAATCTGCCGCGAGCCTCACAGCTTTGAGCTGCTGGCGTATGGGTAACCTCCGGAACAAGAAGCCCTAGAGCTCCTATCTACAGAAAAACTCTATGGAACTCCCATATGTTTATGTAGAACGAATCCAACCCAAAGCCCTAAACCGAGTCCTTAGAAGCCATGGCCGATGAGTCCTTGAGCGGCCACGAAATCCCTGAGGAGCGAAACATCACCAAAAACGCGGGACTCTCTCTCTCTCTCTCTTGGGGCAAGAGTGTGATCGTAGGATGTTCTGGTGGTTTCTGGATTTTATGGTGCTGCATAGTGTTATTATTGATACCGTTTTTTGCTCTCAATAGGGATACGGTGGATGTTTGTATCAAGAGGGGGTTCTATACAGGTTTGTGGTTTCCGGCTTTAGCATCTTAGGATTTAGGCGTTGGGATTAATGGTTTAGTGTAGTTTAGCAAGTCGGATCTGGAGTTTCGGGGCGGAGGTTATTGTTTATATTCCCAGAGGGTCCATATACACTACCTAATTAGGTCCCCAAAACCATAATGGGGATGGTCTTTTAGGGCCTAATTCCATAATAGTAGTGTATATGGACCCTCTGGGATTACTACCACTACTAGTATATACTAGTATGATTACCACTATTCCTGTTATGATGATCGTAATGTGCCTATAGCATAGCTTGCATGGGGTTTAGAGACTTTGGGGCTGTCAAAGAGAGACTAATTGTTACTTTGCACAAGTGGGGACTATTGATAAAGCAAAACCTAAAGTCAGGGAGATTGTACCTATAAATAACCGTAAACCCTAAACCCTAAACCCTAAACCTATAAATCCCTAAACGAAACACTTTAGCAAGCCTGGAGGAGTACGGCCGGACGGAGCCCTTCTACCGCCTTGCGGCGCTTCTGGCCCCTTTGCGGCGAAGTGGGGACTTTTGAAGATCAGGGTTTAGGGTTTAGGGCCTTTAGGGTTTGGGTTAAGGGTTTAGGGTCTAGCTTTATAAGAAGGATCCTGCCAATTATGGTCTGTATTGGTCTCAAATTTTTTGCAAGTCCCAAGTGGGAAGGACCGTGCGGAGCCTCCCCCGTTCTGGTTTAAGGAGCGCTGCTTACAGGTTTTTATGGGCGCCCCTTCAGGGGCTCCTAGCAGCTTGGTAGGGTTCCTATCTCGGCTTTTTGGTTTGGGGATTTGGGGTTGAGGATCCGGCACTTGGTAAGTGGGTTCTAATTAGGAATAAGGTTAGGATAGTTTTACTTCTTTCCTTATACATGTACTTGTAATCTACACACTAAAGAGTTTAGAGTCTTATCACTCGTGGCTTCTGTTTGCGCGGCTGCCACTACTGCAGTCAGCCGGTGTATGAATTACTTGCAGTTGTTGGTACTAACATTGCATGGTTCGCAAGGCAAGAATACCGTCGGTATTCACTACGAGTTCTGTTGCTGATATTATTACTGCTAGTAACTGCTAGTATCCTTTGTGTTTTCTTCTTGTGCATGATGAGGTAGAGTGGCATTCGGTTCGAAGCACGTGGCGTTGTATATTTGGCCGCCATTGCTTCGTCGTTGTTGCTAGTAGGGTTGCTGAAAACTCTGGACCCGAGCTTTGGCCCTGAGCGATCCGCTTCGCTCTCCCACGTTGCACTACACTTCCGGGCTCAAGGAGCGGGACCGTGCGAAGGGCTGGGCTTCGGGACTAATGTTGCTCGACTAGGGTTTAGCAGTTAAGAAGTGACATGAAGCACTGACAATGAAGCATCGAGAACTTCCAAGATTTAGCATCACTCTCAGGTGCTGCCGGCTGTGCTGCTATCCCTGCTTCTTCAGTTTACAGACAGCAGCCCTTCGGCCTTTCTTGCGGGCTCTAGGGTTCTCGCAGTAGCTGATGGTACTTTAGGGATTAGGGCTTAGAGGGTTTAGGCTTCCTTGTATCTTATATTGGTAAAGTGCCTTCGGACAGTCGGAGGTGCCAGTATAATATGGTCAGCTTTTGCGCCGACGACTCTTAGCCCAAAGTGCCACATAGCTTGCAACAACAGCAACAACGACGATGACTACTACCTCTGACGAAGACGACTGCTGCTACTGCTACCACTACTGCTGTTGCTTCCACTCCTGCGTTTCTATGGTCTGCTTAGGAATTATTTTTTTTATTTTTGTTCATATAAAACCCAAGAGAATATTTAAAACAATATTCTTATTATGGTTCTAAGGGGGTATAGGTTTGACTACTACTGCTAATCCTACAGCAACCCCTGCTGGCACTGCTGCTGCTGCCGTACTGCTACTTCTAGTGCTACTGCGCTTGCTGGGTTTAGGGTTTAGGGTTTACTACTGCTGCAACGATTATAACGACAAAGCTGAGGCCGACAGCAGAAGCAGCTCGAGCAGCAGCATTTCATAGGGCTGCATGAACAAGATCACTGGCAGGAGGCATAAAATAGAGAATCAGTAGGCAAGACTCGTCCGCAATCACGAAACCGACAGCTACTACTTGCGACAAAAACTTACTGTGATCTTCATAGCGGTCATGAGTACAGCTGCTGCTAGAAGACTTGTCGGTCTTGGGTCTAGTGTTCAGAGTTCAGGGTTTAGGTGCTTAAGTGCCTCCAAACGCAGCAGATATGGCAGTGGCCCTGAGTTGCCTGCATGCAAGCCCGAACCAGTGATAACTAGTGGGAAGAGCTTCCGAGGAATCTGCAAGATTGTGTCCTTCCTTGGCGCAGCGTACGCTTTTGGCAGCAATGTGCCTACTCCGCGCCAGCGATCATGAACCCAGTTCAGGGTCGCAGCTTTCAAGATCAAACTAGTAATAACGAACCTGAAGCTGGCCTCCGAAAGGCGTCCGCCTAATTCTCGGAGGACTCTAAACTTTGAGTGCGAAGCCCGAGCTTCGCAGCTGTTTTTGCAGCTCCAGGTCTAAGTTTAGGGTTTCGGGCTTGGGGCCAAGTTGGCTTTTTAGGGCTTTGTGGCTCGCAGGTGTTCCCCAAGTTTCTGCAGCCTCAGCGGTCTTGACTTACCTCCATGTAATGAGTCTCCGTCATAAGAAGGTTGGCAGCCTTAGTGAGGCAAAAATCCTGAGCCTAGGCCCTAAGTCAGAGAATGTGGAGCCTAAGCAACAAGTAAGGCTTGCACTATCCGGGTCGAGATGCACTTCAACCATCGATTCAGAGTTACCCAGAAACGTTTTTGGTTCAAAGAGTTGGGCTTCCGGGTTTCGTGTTTGGAGATTTCGTGTGGTAGGTTTTACTGAAAAGATGTCTGGCTTAGGGAGTGAATAAAGCACTCGAAGGTGTGGCTCTTGCGATATGGCCCACGGATGTACGCAGTCTGCTGCAAGGAGCCAGCCTGAAAACTGGACAGTCGAGTGTATCATCCTGTGCCTATCTACCACCTATGGACCTATTTTTTGGTTTGGGAGTTCCAGGATTTGATTTCTGGGCTTGGTGTATTGGCTCTGAGATTCGCAGCCTTGCATTGCGGGCTTCGTTGCATTAGTTGAGCAACCTCGTCCGTAACAACAAGCTTGCAGCGGCACTCACTCGGAAACCCTAAACCCAAAACCCTAAACCGTAACCTTGAAAGCCCTAAACCTTAACCCCCCCCCCCCCAAAAAAAAAAAAAAAAAAAAAAGGCACAACACCCCACAACGGGATCTGAAAGACACAGGGGTCTATACTTCTAGGTGTGCTGGGTGTCNTTAATGATGGTGAGCACCCCCCTCCAGAGAAAAAGACTTGCAGCGGCCCCCACCTCGAACCCCCAAACCCAAAACCCTAACCCGAAACCTTAAAACCCCTAAACCTACCCCCCCCCCCCCCCCAAAAAAAAAAAAAAAAAAAGGAAGGAACTACACCGAGAAGCGGACTTTGAAGGGTTCAGGGTTTCAGTTTTCTGGGTTGCCTGGCTCTGAGCTCCCAGCCCATGGCTCAGCCCTTCAACCTGAACTCCAGGGACTTTCGGATTTCCCGTTTGGGGTTTACGGTTTAGGGTTCAGGATTTACGGTTTGGGGTTTACGGTGTAGGGTTCAGGATTTACGGTTTGGGGTTTAGGGTTTAGGGTTTAGGGTTTGCGGTTTGGGGTTTACGGCTTGGGGTTTACGGTTTAGGGTTAGGGTTTTTAGGTTTGGGATTCAGGGTTTGCGCTTTGAGGTTTACGGTTTGGGGTTTAGGGTTTGGGGCTTAGGGTCGAAAACCTCCTCAGGAGTCGCGCTGGCTCGGCAAGGAAGCTTTCAGTACTCTTCAGGCTCGCTCAGTACACCGTACTCAGGACCTTACCCTCAACCTGGGTGTTCCCTTGAGATTTTTGAAAAGCTTGGTATCATGTAAGCCTGGGGAGTCATTACACAGACTATGCGACTATGGGTCTAAGTCTGAGAGGCTGTTAGAGGCTAAATCCAAAAACACTGCACTCCAGGCACGAAGCCCTACTTGCTATACCGCACACCTTTCAGAATACTTAGCCAGAAGTTCTGCCGCATGGTAAGGAGTTAAGTGCCGGTGTCTTCGTCAACCATGAAGGTTCATGTACCTGCGCAATATGTATTTTTGGCCTTGAGCTGGTTGCCCGATAGCTATTCCAAGGCCAACACGTGTGCTTATCAGAATCAATAATGGTACATGGACAGTTCTCTAAGCGAGGGCCCTTTTAGGTCCACAATTTCCTACGGCACCCTTATAGAAGGGACCCTAAAAGGGACCCTAACTTAGAGAACTACCCACATAGACCGTTCTGGTAATTCAGAGGGTGTAATCAAGATCCTGGGGGTCTCCTCCCAGCTTTCCGAGAAGGCCAGAGGTTCTGCTGGTCATACAAATCTGAGTTTGTGTTCGTGATAATATATATATATATATGTATAGATAGATCGATAGATAGATAAGGGGCCGGAGAGAGGAGTGATACTCCCCAAGAGTCCATGCCCCAACACCCCACTCTAATTATAGGGGCCCTATCTTGGATGCCTCCTGGTGAAAATAGAATTTATTTCGCTGTGAATCCTGAGAATTGTGCAACATTTTGCCGAATGTTTATCGATGCTGCTCAAACAAGTCAGAATGAGACCTCGGTTCGTAGACCTCGTACCCTTGAACCTTAATATCCCTAAAGCCTAAACCGCACAGACCCCACACCAAGACTTAGCGGTTTAGCGGTTGCGGGTAGTTGCATGCAGGCCGCGTGCTTCCCAGAGTTCTTCGCGCTGCAGACTGTACCCGGGTCTTTACAGAAATATGAACTCGGTGATCTCGGCGGGTGTGATTATGATAGGTTGATGCCGTAAAACTATGTAAAGCAAGCAATCCCAGTGATAATGCTCAGGACTTTCATAGCTGTTCTACTTCGGCATAAAATTGATCGGATGTGTCATCATCGCCAGCTGTCGTCCTCGGATCCCCCACCCCTTATAATTGTAAAATGGGGGGGGTGGCGCATAATTGTAAAACAGTATTTTTTTACAATAACGGTTTCTTTTTACAATTACTGGTTTGGGGGGGGGGGTAAGGGAGATCTGGACTCGTTTGCTCGGGGGGGGGGCGGGGTGTGGGGGCAGGGAGATCTCGGCTTGTCTTGATGCATGTTGCTTGTGCTGTGATTAGAGGCATGAAAACCTCCGTCTTGCTGCAGGGGCAAGTGGCCCAGGAGTCTCATTCATGTGACATTCCGAAGAGCAAACATTCATTTGTCTAAATCGAAGCATTGCAGAGTCCTTCACAGTTT
>BGNK01003863.1:0-42500 GCA_003297005.1 Symbiodinium sp. clade A Y106
AGCTTGAAACCCTATGTCGGAAAATTGAACTGCACGATTGAGGAAATTGGTTTTGGCCTTCAAACCCCACTGATCCAGCCCCCAAGGATCCAACCCTCAAAACGAGTATATCGAGAAAAGGCAAACTACAGCGGCTACGAACTACCCAGGCATCATCGAGATGAATGGAAACTTTGACTTCGCGGATGGTTGTGTTCCTCCTTCGTTGTTGAAGTACAGCGAGCTAAGAAAGTGGTTAAGAGAGTTCAAGGCAATCCTCGCAGACAACATCCTCAACCACTGCAAGAGCGCCGCTGTGTCTGAGGAAGAGCGTACTGATTTAGATGTGAAAATGAGCAAGCTAACCCGAGAACAAAAGCGAGAGTGGAACAACCATATCCACAACGATCACCAACCTTATCGCCCTGATTGCTTTGTTTGCATCAATGCCCATGCCACCGGTTACCAGCACAAAAGGAGAAAGCTGCCGGGGATGTACGTATGCTTCGGCTCTGGACCTGGCCGGCCTTCAAGAAGCGAGGCAGGGACATGGACTTCGATGACCTACAAGCACATTGTGGTCGCTGCTTACCGATGCCCGCGACAAGTCTTGAGTGCGATGGCCCTTACAGAGCTCGAACGAGAACTATATGTTCCTCGGTAATTAGACGAAGCGTTACCCGAAGGTGAAGATCCGCTGGCTTTAGGTGACGAAGAGCCACCCTCCGGAAAGGATGAAGAGTTGGTTACCGATACCGAGGAAAGCTCGACTGAGGAGGCGGACCGCATCGATAGCGAAGTTGAAGAGCTCACCAAGAAGGTTGAGTATGCCACCATGTATGTAACACGCTGTTTGAGAAGGAGAACTGGACCTGCTGTACTACAAGCGGCAAAAGAAATTCTTCTTCAACTACGGCAAACGGGACTGCATGTGGCCAACTTGCATACAGAGCTTGGGTCAACGATGAAAAACTCAGGCATACAAGAACAGCTGGAGGCTGGAGGTGATCCAACAGCCAATAGCACAGCCGAGCTGGGGGTGAAATGGGCGAAGGCCCGAGTGCGCTCCCTCTTGAGAAGCACGAAGGCAGCCGGCCTATGGCGATGGATCATGCGGCGAGCAGTGTGTGGTCCAAGGCTTTCCCCTCAAGTCCGTGGACCGATCCTCCAACTGTGGCGTTCGGAACTGAAGTTTGGTTTCGAACCAAAAGCTACAAAGGGAAGAAGGAAAAAACTACGACCCAGATGGTACCAGGTGGAAGACGGTGCCAGCGATGTAAGTCGAGGTCACCTGATCCTACGAGAAGATGGTGGATTGGCCATTGCAAATGGAGTGAAGTTCAACATTGTGGAACCGCATGCCCTTGAACCGGACGCCGCATCACGCCGCGCCACAGGAGCGCCTCAACATAATAAGATGCCAGGCAATATAATATGCCACAGTGCAGCCCGCGATGCACTCCGAGCAGCGCAAGCGGCGCAGACAGCGCCCCTGCTGTGAAAATCAGAACTCCAACAACCCGTGAACTCCGAGGATGGAGCCTTGGACTGATGGGGCGCCCCTGATTTTAAAATCAGAACTCTTATCACCCCTGAACTCCGAGGATGGAGCCTTGGACTGATGGGGCGCCCCTGAAAAAATTTCAGAACACCAACAACCCCTGAACTCCGAGGATGGAGCCTTGGACTGATGGGGCGCCCCGGATTCTTAAATCAGAACTCCAACCACCCCAGAACTCCGAGGATGGAGCCTGGACTGATGGGGCGCCCCCAATTATAAAATCAGAACTCTTATCAACCCTGAACTCCGAGGACGGGGCCTTGGACTGATGGGGTGCCCTTGAATCAGAACTCTTACCACCCCTGAACTCCGGGGATGGAGCGCCCCTAATTTGAAAATCAGAACTCCAACCACCCCAGAACTCCGAGGATGCAGCCTTGGACTGATGGGGCACCCCTGATTTTAAAATCAGAACTCCAACATCCCCTGAACTCGGAGGATGTAGCCTTGGACTGATGGAGCGCCCCTGATTTTAAAATCAGAACTCTAACCACCCCTGAACTCCGAGAATGGAGCCTTGGACTGATGGAGCGCCCCTGATTGTAAAATCAGAACTCCAACCACCCCTGAGCTCCGAGGATGGAGCCTTGGACTGATGCGGCGCCAAAATCAGAACTCCAACAACCCCTGAACTCCGAGGATGTAGCCTTGGACTGATGGGGCGCCCCTGATTTCAAGATCAGAACTCTTATCACCCCTGAAATCCGAGGATGGAGCCTTGGACTGATGCGGCGCCCCTGATTTTAAAATCAAAACTCCAACCACCCCGGAACTCCGAGGATGGAGCCTTGGACTGATGGGGCTCGCCTGATTTTGAAATCAGAACTCTAACCACCCCTGAACTCCGAGGATGGAGCCTTGGACTGATGCGGCGCCCCTGATTTGAAAATCAGAACTCTTATCACCCCTGAACTCCGTGGATGGAGCCTTGGACTGATGGGGCGCCCCTGATTTTAAAATCAGAACTCTAACCACCCCTGAACTCCGAGGATGGAGCCTTGGACTGATGGGGCGCCCCTGAATCAGAACTCGTACCACCCCTGAACTCCGGGGATGGAGCGCCCCTCATTCTTAAATCAGAACTCCAACCACCCCTGAACTCCGAGGATGGAGCCTTGGACTGATGGGGCGCCCCTGATTTTAAAATCAGAACTCTTACCACCCCTGAACTCCGAGGATGCAGCCTTGGACTGATGGGGCGCCCCTGATTGTAAAATCAGAACTCCAACAACCGCCGATCTCCGAGGATGGAGCCTTGGACTGATGGGGCGCCCCTGAGAAAAAAACACCGGTTGCGCAGGATGCGCCGAGTGCACCGGATGTGCCAGGTGCGCCGAGTGCGCCGGCTGCGCCGATTGCGCGGTTTGCGCCGACTGCGTCGGCTGCGCCGATTGCGCCGCGGGCTACGCCGGCCGGTGCGCCGGGCTATGGCTGCCGGTGCGTCGGGGCGCCGGCGCGCACTTCGAGGCGCTACGCTGCTTGCACCCGCAATCCACAATCCACAATTCGCGGGAAACCATATGAAACCATGAATATGGTGATGCCGTTGACGGAGTTTACAGAGGAAATCTTTGGATACAGGACGACGAAATCCAACCTCCTTTGGCCATCGAGAATTCTCCCCAGTGGTCAAACGGTGCATGGACGCGTGCTGAACTTGGAAAAGAATAAGTTGGTTGAGTTCTCTCCTAGCAATTGGCATGAAGTGCAACCTTGGGAAGGGGCGCGTGGAGTGCTACTGCTGTATACTCCGAGAACTACGAAACTTCAGAACGAGCATTATGTGGAGCTAAAGAACGCCGGGTTTGCTATCGAAAAGAACAGCATTGACTCGGAAGATGTGGTTGAAGATGTAGTGACCGACGAGGTGGTGATGAAAAGGTTTGACGTTCCGGAAGTCAATGAAATGATCCAGGCCTTCATAGAGATGGATGACTTGGACTTGCTTGATTTGAGCTCGGGAAGCAGACCAACTCCCGTTCCCAGGGCAACAATCAAGAAGAGTGAGGTACAGTGCACACATGACATCGAGAGCATTCTTCAGGACTTGGAGGCACGGGGCAAGGCTTTCGAAGTCACGCATACTGTGAGCTTCAACGATGTCAAGAAGAACATTGCCAAATGGTATGGGTCTGCTGTGAAGGAGTTTACAGATCTCAAAGACAAAAAAGAGAGCATTCAAAGTTACACTAGCGGTGGAACCTCCCGGAGGGATGCAAGATTGTACCATGCAAGGGAGTATTTAATACGGTAAAACCTGATGATCCTCCAAACTTCTACAGAAGGAAGACTAAATTCGTCGCCTGCGGGAATCACATTCCCGAAGGAAGTATGATGCCAGAGGGGTTTGATCTATTCGCCGCTGGACTAGATGCCACATCCTTGCGTACCATGTTTGCATTTAGGGCCGGCACTGATTGGCTGACAGGAACCCGCAGATATCAGACAGGCATTTGTATTAGCGCCGTGGTTGGGAGTTCCTGTCGCGCTTCAACCTCCAAGCATCGCTTTCGAACTCGGCTTAGCGGAGGCTGGAGACATGTGGGAAGTCCAGATATCGATCTACGGATTAAGGGAATCCCCGGCCTTATGGTCGGGATTCCGCGATCAGGAGCTGAGGTCTGCTGTTTGGGAAACCAGTGTGGAGGGAGAGGTCAAAGGTTTGAAGCTGCAGCAACTAGTATCGGACAAGCAGGTCTGGAAGGTTGTGGCAACAAACGATCCTGATAAGGCCCTTGGGTACGTGATGGTGCACATCGACGACCTCCTTATAACCGGTCCCTCGGAAATCCGTCAGTCTTTGGGAGTGCGATGAACTTAATACTTAATGTTCTACGAGAGGACCATCCAATTCGGTCTCGGCATGGAGATACATAACGTTCCAGGAGGAGTCGAGATTGCACAACATGGCTTCATCAGTGAGCTCCTCAGATCGTATAATCACAAGGGATTGAGATCGTGGTCTCAAGGTTCAAGAGATATGATGGCTTTGACCCCAGAAGAGGAAGAGGCGATCCTCAATGCAGAACCTGTGAACCTGGAAGGACGTGAAGCAGAATTTAAGCAGGCGCAGAAACGGGTTGGAGAACTTCTCTGGCTCACTGGAGGGTCGAGGCCGGACTTGCAATATATTACTTCAATCATGTCTTCCAGGATTACCAGAGTACCGGAGCTTGTCAATGAGTTGGGGGATCGACTGCTCAACTATTCAGCGAAAACTCAATGTTACTGCTTGAGCTTCGTCAAAAGTGATGATTTCGAGCAGCGCTTGGATTTGCTACCTCCTCTGGAAGATCGCATGGATGTGCGGCAGTGTTCTGGGGATCCTCGCCCATATCATGGTGGTCATCGCGCCAACAACTTATCACTCTCAGCACGGCTGAAAGTGAAGTGGTTGAGGCAGTGGAAGGAACGACGCTGGGATTGGCAACCAAGTGTCTACTTCAAGAACTTTTTGGACGTGAGCTACCGATGTATCTCCGGATTGAGAATCAGGCTGCTATCTCTCTTATAGGTGGCAGTTCCGCTAGCTGGAGGACGAGGCACCTCAGACTGCGCTCACATTGGAGAGTTGCTAGCCGTGAGCTGTTCCTCCGACATGAACCTGGAGTGACTCAACGTGCAGACCTTGGAACGAAAGCGCTGCCGAAGGAGCGCTTGAAACAGCTAGTTGCTCTTGATCGACGTCCTCACCGAGATCCTTCGTTGCGACGGGCTACTACCGAAGGGACTGGGCAACAGAGCTGGCTTTCCAGGTTGCTGATGTTCTGCCAAGTTTGTGGGACAGACAGCAGCATCTGCTCAAGGCACGATAGAAACTGAAATAGCGTGGGACCTTGACTTGGTGGTTGCAGTTCTTGCAATAGCTGTTATCGGCTTTGGATCAAGTTCTGTTGGAAAAGGAAAGAAGCACGCTTGCGGGCGGCTACGCAGCAGAAGCTCAACAAGACAGAGCTGAAAGAGCTGCAACGCATTCTTGCTTTGGACCCCAGAGGACTTGACAGTTGATCAGAAGTTTCATTTGGTGGAGTTAAGAACGAGATTCGAAGCTACGATGCCACCGAACACTTCACCGGTGCCAACGGTACCAAGTGAAATGCCATCCTCTTCTACTGGAAGGAACAAGCAGCCTACCACAAAGGATCAAGCAGTGCAGGCCACTCCGGCCTTCGAACGAGTTCAGCCAACGCCTACGCCGCAGGTTCGTGTGGAGATGTATGCGGGCCCGTTCCTTCAAGTACCAGGGAGAGATGTGCTCCACTCATTTCCTACATGTTGGGGCTTGCGCAACACGGGTCGAGCTCAGAATGCACAGCTCTGCAGATGTTGCACCGAGAACGCCGGGAAAAGCCTCTATGATAGGGGGTGAAGGTGTTCGGAATGCCCTAGTACGGATGACACTGCCCTGCTGGTGGTGTCAAGGAGGAGTGCAGAGATTGTGTATTCCTCATGAGTGTGTTCATGAACTGGTGGCAACTAGGTCACGACTTGAGTTGGCAAGATGTCGGCTTAAGCACACGACATGTCATGCCATAATGCTGCACTTTGAAGTTGAGCATGGTTGTATAGGCAGCTGGCAAACTGAAGTCATTGTGCATTGCCGTGAAAAGTGAAAGCTTCGTCCGTTCTGCGGTTCATGTTTGGCGCCTTTTCGGCATAAGACCTTCTGGCTGCAGTCTGGAGCTAAATTGGAGATGAAAGAATTTTAGAAACTTATCCCCAGTCAAGCATGTCTCTCGTGTATCTCTAACCTTGCGAATCACACCGAGTTCATGGTTTCTGCGCCGTTTATGTTTGTTCTGCTTGTTGCCAGCCCAAACGACATGGTCCCACGCTACGATTTTGATCCAGTTTGGACCAGACAGAACCTGATCTGGTATTAGGGGGACCTGTTAGGACGAGGCGGCACTGGGCCTTTGCCGACACAGACAGGGAATGATGTGAGTTGCAGCACATACCCAGGCCCTCCCTGCACTGAGTTATCTGAGTGCCTTCCGCGCGTGTCGTTGGTCTGGAAAGGAGCCACCCTTTGCAGTATCGGCTGGCCAGCATGCACAGAAACACTCATCATTTCTTGGACCCACGCGGCAAACCTGTCTCCACAACCTTACACAAGAAGCTACAAGCAAGATTCAAGAAGATGTTGCCTCGGTATGCTTTGGTGCTCCAGTGCTCGCTTGGCGCCCCTGGGGACTGTTGCGGAGGAAGATCTGCACCAGCCACAGCCTCCAAGGAGGTGATGGAACCCTAGAGTTGCCGGCGCAACACGCCAACTCGTGCCTCCCAAAAACGAAGACGGTTTTCGGGCTCGCCCTGCCCGAAACGGTTTGGTGAACTGCTTCTGAATCTACACATGACCACGCCTCATGAAAACTCTGCAGCAAGCCGCAGCCGGAGCAGTGCTGAAGCGACTCCTGGACCTCATGTGGACAATCTGTACTCCGTCGAAAACCGGGGAACGACCGTGGCTGAGGGTCTTTCTTGCTCCGATGCCTTTCCCAGCACTCGGCGAACCTGATGCAAGCCGCCCCTTATCTTCAAGTTTTGGCATGCCTTGCTGAAGGAGCACAGCACTGCATCCTCTGACTACAGTTTCGCGATCGCCACATCCCGGGTCATGCCAAACCGAAGCCTCGTCAAGCTTGACGTCCAGAAAGAGGTCATGCCTTGCCGAGTTGTCATTGCATTTGGGATCCTCTGATGTCCAAAGCGCCTGAGGTGCGCACGAGCGCCACGCGACGTAGTGCGATGCAGCGATTGCAGCAGAAAATACCTTGAGCACACAAGGACCATCAAACGAACAGGTGAGGGGCTTTCGGTAAGACTCTGGCAGCCGAGGTCTCCGATATGGTAGCAAAAGGCATGTGTGCGACCAACTTGGCAAGCCTTGCGGAAGCGCTTTGCACTGTTTGGCTTTTCGGCTTTATTCAAACCGCTCTCAAGGGTCGTGCTCAGTCAGCCGAGGCCCTGCAACGGCTGCAACGTGACATTGAGTTTCAATGGGAGTGAAACTTTGAGTCTTGGCCACGAACGGTCAAGTGGGTCACGGGGCACTGGCGTGCCAAGCAATCGGATCCTTGGCGCTGGCCTATTGATTGCTCTGGTATACATTCATTGTGCTTGTTCTTTAACTTCTGCCGCCGTCTGTCGGCCACGACAAAACTCAGGCTTGCGCAAAAGAAGGGCGGCACCCTCTGCAGCACAAGCTGCCGCACAGGCCGTCCAGAAGTCTGGGTCTGCTCGAGGTGCACCTTTGCATCTCTGAGTTTCGCAAGTGGCACCAGTAGTGCGAGCTGGTGCCATTCAAGTCGAGGCTCTATTCATGAAAGCCGTCAGTGGACCTTTGGCTGACAATACACAATGCAAGGATGGCTCGCCATGATAGGCCCGGACGCAGGGTGCTGGAGACAAAAAGCCCGAGCCTCGGTCGCTCGGTCGGGCAGCTTCAAAAGTGCACTCGTGAAGCGCAGAAACTCTCGCGGGCTTCCTGCAGGACTTCTGCTGCCCCAGCCTTTTCCTTTGGCCGCCAGAGGAGCGGCATCAAACTGAGCGCAGGATGAAGCTGAAGCTGAGCACAGGTGCTTTCAGAACGCTGAGAGGCTAGCTGCTCCTGCGTTGCCGCTTCGACATGCATCAAGAACTCCAGCACTTCTGGCCTTGCTTAGATCATCTTACTTGCAGGAGTCCACAGGATTCTCATCACCCTGGGTGCTGGCTGCGCGCAAAGTGCCGATGCCGTTGAGTTGGGCTCCTTACTCAACTCCAAATTGCCAGATGTTATTGTATCTCGTTCGGTGCAAGCATGTCCTTGATTCTGAGGTGCTGGCGCTTGACCCGGCTTGCGTCGGTCCAGACTTGTGATGAACAAATGTGGCGTTCTCTTGCCGAAGCTGCGATGGTCGTTGCTGCAGGAACTGGCCCCCACAAGTGGATTGCCACTTCGCCTGATCAGAAGGCTGGGCAACTGGGACCTCTGCAACGTCTAGAGTTGGCATCAGGCCAGAAGTGAAGCAACTGGCCATGTTGAAGTGCCGAGAAGATACCTGTAACAGACGGCACCTCTTAGCTCCACGCTCTGCTCTGCTGCTCTGTGTCTCTGTGCGGCGTACAAGGGCAAAGAGCGGCCAAGGAAGGCCTTCCTCGCGAGATGCTGGGCTGCCCATTTCATTGCATGGCTCTCTGCTAACCAGGCTAAGCCAAATGCCATACGTCATCAAATGCTGACCTTCTTGTCGAGCAGCTTCTCCAGAAAGACTGTGCAATTTGCAAACAAAACGACCGGGGCACAAACTCATGTCGGCCAGAGCAGCCGGCAGTGCCTCGCATAACATTTGCAGCAACAGGGGCTGCTCCAGAATCGTAGCACGCTTGCAAAGACTGCAAAACAGTACAGTATCCAGAGCTTTTCCTCCAGTACGCTCCCTGTGTCAGGCGTCCTGTGCAGACCCCGACTGTACCCGCACTTGATGTCGGGATGCCAGAGATGCAAGCTGTCGCCACAAAAAGTGTCGGAGGTGATCTGCCTTCCGCACTTTCGCATCAGCTTTGGGCATGCGGGCAAGTCACTGAGAATGAAGAATGGATGACTTGGCGTATGGGCTACGTTCGGAAATCCAGTCGATGGCGGAGTCAACTCCCGACGAAAGCAAGAGTGCGAAGAGGATGCAGAAGAAGTTGCTCGAAGACGGGAAAGGTCGATGTAGTAATGATACCAATATATCTTCTGTGGAGGCTTCATTGCAGCCATGGGCACGAGCCGAAGGTCGTTTGGAAAAGAACATCTGGTTCAATATGCAAGTGACGATGCTAGCAAAAACGGCAGGAATATGCACTAAATTCCAAAAGCAGGGCTGGGCGTGCTTGCAGCGAGAGTTGATGAACAAGTCCCTATTCTACTATGTTTGCGAGCCCCCTCTAAACCAGCAGGCATGGCTTGCAAAATCTGATTAGTATAGCATAAAAATCCAGACTAGATGGGAAACATGTGAAGACAGTGCAAAAAACACCAGCAGATCGAGTAGATGAGTACCAAAAAAAATCAGTGCGAAAACTTGAAACAAGTGTGAAATTGAAAGGAGCTCAATAAATTCGGCTAAGCATGAACATGCTTGAACAAACGCGCGCTCCTGTTTTACGCTTGTCTCTGCTTGCTTCACGCTTTGCTTACACTATAGACTAAAGCCTTTCACTCTTGTGTGCACACCGTGCGCGGGCGGATAAATAGTTCGGAAGGGGGGGCATACATTGCTGTACCGTAGCCCATGCGCTTGTAACACGAGCTGTTTTCATCTGTTTTCACGGGGTGGTTCGGTCACGTCTGCCTATCGACTTCGAGCCATGCGCCAAGCCTCATGTCCGGCTGCACGTCCGCGCCGAGTGATTCGTGAGGAACATTGGGATCCATCGCAACATTGCAAGCCCTGCGAGCCCCTACGGCCCTACAGCTACTTCCTTTCCTGGAAGCCCACGGCACTTTACGAAACAAGCAGGCACTTCAGCAAGTGCTGAAGCTGGTCCCTGTTAGAGGTCCGAAGACTTGGTGCCGCGCACAAGAGAACCTCCGCATGCAAATTTAGTGCCACATACATCATCACAGCTTGCTGACAATTCCGATGCACAAGACAAGCTTCGCACCAGAAGCACCGCAGAAAGAGCGCCCAATGCGCACTCGGAAGAAGCATCCGATATCCCTGCGCTGAAGTGATGCAAGGATGGCGGTCTCAGGTGCACTGATCCTCACATATCCTACTTGTAATATGCGTAGACTGACTGGCTGACGTCTGAGGACAACATGCTCGAAGCCAGGCGTTTGGCACGACCTCTTTGGCATACTACGGCACAATTCATTTGTGCACACTACCAATGGTGCTCGACCGACCAGATTGGAAGCCATTGCGAAGGACGCAGCTTTTTGTCCCAGTGTGTGTGCACTACACGTCAGAGGTGCCTGAGGCCGCCAGAGACGGTGGCAAGACGTTTCAATACGGCATAGTCCAGCAATCTGCCAGCAATGGATGTGTTGCTCAAGCTGGCCGCACATACTGTGACTTGTTCAGCTTGGCATTGAAGTAATATGGTTTCCCGTTCGTTTTTGAAAAACACCTTAGATTGTCCCAAGGCTGGTCAACCTGCTCGCTTGCACTTCGCCGGCGTGCTTTCCACATGCATGACGGATTAACATGCCGAAGCACCTCTGCCAGCCAGGTGGTAAGATTTCATCCTTGCTCTCGCCGCATTGCCTTATCATCATGGTAAACTGTGTTTTGCACCATGGCAATACCAGTTCGATGGATTCTTGGGCCGCTTCCACAGCCTTCCGGTGACCTGTCCTACCTTAACAAGCTTGCTGGAGAAGATTTCTAGCAGATCTAGCACGCCCACAGTCCTCCAAGCTTCAACGGTACTGTCGCACCTGGAGATCCCCAAAGCCTAAGGGCCTATGCTCTATGCAGGGTAGGTGTTTTCGGTCGGGGGATCGGTCTCTCTGAAGAGACTGGTTCTGAACAGTTTCGTCACCACGATGCATTCGTTGCGTTGACTCGACCTTTGCAGATTGTCAACGTATGGCTGGGCCCGAACTGGTGACCTGACACTCTTCGCGGGGCCTGGCCAACAGTGAAGTGCAAAAGTTGAGATTGCATCAGCGACACGGATTTTGGTAAAGAGTCTTCAAAACAAATTCCGGTGACGTTTTGCTGACCTCTGTTCTTGAGACTAGTGGCATCGATGCGATGGCAGCGGGAGTCTGTGGGGGAGCTCGTGCTGGAGCTACAGTCGGTGTCTGTGGAGGTGGAGGTTGTAGGTGCCCAGCCGCGCGAGATGGAGGATCCCTCCACACTGTTGGAGTCGCAGGGTCTGGGACCGTGTGCCTTCGGTCCGTGCCAGCCATGCCGGCAGCAGGAGCTGCGTGGCTTGCTGAGGTAACTGGTGCTGGCGTCCGCGGGCCGGGCACACTCTGTGCTGTCACTCTCAGAGGTGCAGGGGTAGCTGGCTCAGGAACGCCTGGAGGAAGCCTTGCTCCGGACAAAGCTGGCGTTGCTGGTGGTGGAATCCGATTCCGACTGTGGCTTATAGCGGGAGTTTTCGGAGCCTTCGCGCCATGGGGCCCGAAAGTGGAAGGAGTTGGTCCATCTGCGTCCAGTCCCTGAAAAGCTGGTGTGCTGGGAGCAGCTCCGCCGTGAGGTCCAAAGCTTGCAGGACCAGGAGTGTTGGGCATGGGCATCGACGGCTTCGGCAAAGCGGCGGGAGTCATTGGCGGCATTATTCGGGGTATCTCTGTGGAGGCTTCGATCTGTGCCTGTGAGACGTCGGAGATTTCATGTGACCAATCTGCTGAAGCCACCCACTTTGAGGTCTCTGACGAAGTCCACCTTGAGTTCTGCTCCCAGTTGTTCGAGGTCTGCTCCCAGCTATTCCATTTTTTTGCATCTTTCCAGTTCGTCCAAGGCTTTGATGCCTTCGGCTCTTCCTTCCTGCACCTGCGACAGTCAGTCAGCCAGTCAGCGTGTACGTGTGTCTGTGTGTGTGTGCGCGCCATCCCTCTCTCTAAGGGCTAGGTAACACAACATGTATCAAGAGCGAAAAACACAACAAACATCAGATGATAATGCAGGCGCGTGAAGCACCTTTGGCATACTGCACGCAACGAAGCTATTGCCAAAGGTGGGAAGGGATCAAGGGCGCTTGATCCTGTACCTGCAGTCAGCTTGTGACTTATTCATAGTGCAAGCCGTGCACGTTGCCAATATTGTGGTGTCCTCGCTGTGCGAAACCTTCTTGACTTCTCAAAGCTAGACCGAAGATGTCGTTGACTATACAACCAGTGTCCGAAGTAAGAAGCCGCAATGAAACCGAAAAAGGCCTCTGATGGAGAGGAGAACTCTGATGGAGAGGAGAAGGTGCAGACAGGAAGCATCAAACCCACAACACTAGACTCACTAGACCAGAGGTCTGCAACAGGTGTGTGTGTGTGTGCGTGTGTGTGTCTGCGTGTGTGTCTCATTGTCGAGTGAAATGCCGCTCGCTCTCAACATGAGACTTCCGGCCTTTGATCGATCCAGTCGATGGCCTTTTGCACCAAAGACTGTGCACTTTCGCAAATGTCTGGAATGCTGTCCGGTGTCACACCGGATCCTGCAAAGACCAATCTTCGCAGCTTCCTCCCTTCATCATGGCCATCATCGAAGAAAGCACAGGTCTTTGTTTCCAGCATCAGCTTCTTCAGCTCATCCAGGAACCATCGCGACTTCGAAGCACGCTCGTCTACCCATAAGCTGCAAGCATCCGACCGAGTCCCGAGGCCCGGAACATTCGGGAACTGGCCTTGGGGCCACAAGCTAAAGTGCACTCGCTAAAGACTGAGTTGCTGAGTCGGGTTGAGATTCAGAATTCAGCCGCGCCTTCGTGCTTGCCGCGGAGGAAGTAAGCATACTCTCGCGCTCTCTGCCTCTGCTGCTGATCACCGGCAAGTAGCAACCTCAAGAGAATTGACTCACCCAAGCCCAAATTCTCAGCCCCTGCGTGCTTACTGCAGCAAGATTGCAGATCCGCGACGCAAGCTGCATGGCAATCAGTCGCGCAGGACAAGATTTCCTTGGGTGCTTTATGCATTCGAAGCATCTGGACGCTACATGTATTGCTACATTGGCTCAACCATGTGTGACACACAGGACCCAGGACGTCAAAACGGCAGGGCTCTGCTTTCACGTTGCTGGCATTCTCCTAAGACTCAGCCAGTGTTTGTTGGGCAGCACAGACCAAAGGTGCACTTCTGTTGTTCCTGAAACTCGAAGGGCAAACGAAGCTTGTCCAGGCCGTATTGAAGCTCGTCGATTTTCTCCTTACCGGGTCTCGTTGCTGTATCCACTGATTTGGAGATTGCTGCCTTCGCATTGCCAAGGTCCTGAGGGCTTATTGACAAGACGTAACCCGGCACCAGTCCTCAGACGTTGGAGCTGGCCAACACGTACAATGCTGATCCACACCAATACGTCGAGGCTCTTTCGACAGTCGCGAAGATGCTGGCAAGAGCCCTTTTCTGGGCCAGGGGCTGGCCAAACACGGCAAACTCGCTCCCGTCTTCTGCCTGTCTTTGCTACTCGATCAAAAATGGTCTGTGGAGACAGAGGATGCCGACAAAACGCTGCACAACAGGCATGGCAAAAAATATGCTTGCCCTGCAACATCAAGAACCCACAACGGCCGGCTCAAGGATTTTACTGCAACATTTGAATGGTCTTTCGTGGTGAGTGGTCGATTGGCCATGGTTTTAGCTTGCGCTCGCTCCGCACCGCGCCACACTGGTCAGTCGCCTGCGGTCTGCGGCTCAGACCGGCACCTGGTACATGTTCGTAATAAAGCTCGTAATTTCTTCTGCATCACGCTTCTCCGCTTCAGCACCTGGGCTGGAGCAGCTGAAGCTTAGCATGCAGTGAGAACCCGGCTGACAAAACAGAAGCGAGATACTCTTGACCTCCTTGACTTTGACGATCACGGTCTGGGTGTCGCTCATCCTTAAAACCAACACAAGGTTAACGCAATGAAGACATACCCGACAGAAAGCATATTTTTACACTTGTGCCGACAGCGGGCAGCTTTAGTAGGTTTTTCCGTTGTTTTCCAAAGATTTGACCAACCGCCTGGAGCGCAGTGCGCAGATCAAGCTGGTAGCATGGCAGCCAGACCAGAAAACCACCACAATTGTGTGCTTCCACGCCTGGTTCGGAACCTTCACCAACGCGCAGTCGCTGCGCAGCTTCGAAGGCAATGCATCAGAGGATCTTGCATCCATGCTGTGCAGGACCGTCCTCACGGATCACCGCGAATCGAATGCTGGTGTCAAGGGAGGCAAGCAGCCAAGCAGTGGATGCCAGAGCTATACAGAGCCTCAAGATCTCTGCAGCAAGCCACCGCTGGCTTCTGTGCCCCAGAACCTGGTTTTGGATATATCCGCAGTCCAGGCTGCGGTGATGATATGTCATGGTGCTACTTGGGAGACTCAGGCTGTGGCTAAGCAACAGAAGCGGAACTCATCGGCAACTGGTCGACGATAAATGTGCAAGTCTTTGCAGCCACTCGCTTGCAGAACCTTCCAGCAGTCGAACGGTTAACTGGGCAATGCGAGTGCAGAAGCATTCAGTTCGCACTTCTCAGCGCCGTGCGCCATCGACAGTCTCGTTGCGCGTGCTCTCTCTGGAATCTTGCGGCCTAGGGTCCGAATGCTGGCTGACATGTGCAAATGGCAGCTTGCAGTACGCTTCAATCATTGCAAAGTCTCCGCAGGAATCGTTTCATCACATTTGCTTCGCATCCCAGATCGAACTCCTGCAGGCCGTCCGCTCCTGTCAAGCTCCTGACTCTTTCTTGCCTGCTGCAGCAGTCGCCAACAGACTAGTGACTAGTGCCAAACACGGTGCGCGTCACAGCAGTAGCAGAGGCATGTGCAGTCATGATCTGTCCTGGGCCACCCTCGGATTGAAAGAGCACGTCGCTATAGTTTCGTCGCAAGGCATCAACCTGTGCGGCCATGAGTCCTGCGGCCTGCCCGTGTCTCAAGCTTTTCAAACTCCCAAAAAAATACAGCACAATCCAGCAGTATCTTCAACCGACACTGCATTGTCAACACTGCCTCCCTGTCTGCTGCTGCAAGGATTTGACCAACTGCCATTGCCCTGTCTTGCAGCCTGCAGCTCTGCTCGACAGATGCCATATGCACGAGGGGCTTTGCCACACGCCTTCCATAGATGGAAACCCGAACAGCCGGCTGCAGCTTGCTGCCATCGGCTTCCTCGAGCGCCCCATCCTGGAATTCGTGAAGGCCGCCCTCTGCCACATTTGCGGCGTTTGCAGGGCACGGACAAGGCGGCAGCATGCATGTTTGTGCCACCGCGTTGCCCAGCACCACATGACTTTGGCTTTGGTCGCACCAGGAGATGTGGTCTTGACCTAAACTAACTCAGGAAGGTTGGACTGGTGTCAATGTCAATGCGAAAGGGAAGAAACTGCGAGCAGTTTTGGGTGAGTCGCGATGACAGGCTGGAAGCGTTCAACCCATCCTGGGAGCCGAGCGGTAAATCTCAACAAAATTGCTGCCGCCTGTTAGCACATCCGCCTGACCAACTCTGTCGCCAGTACAGCAAGCCAGCCATCTGCCCAACCGCTAGAGCTGTGCGTCCTGATGTGGGCCGACACAAAGGCAAGGCTGGCGGCGATTTAATCCTGCGGGGGTTGTACCCCCTCATGTTGCTTAGTGTTTATTGGTGCCTTCGATCCTTTGGGCAGCGAGGCCTGCACTGCTATGTTGATCGAAGCTGTGGTGCTGTATGCCTAGATTCCTAGATAAGCTGGCAGCTGGACTGACAGCTTTCGTACGATTCTCAGATTGTACCAATGTAGTAGAACGAACGAGTAGTCACGTAAGTCTTGGCGCCATGTGGACATGCTAATTTGCTTTCTGAAGCCTAGCCGGGCCAAGCCATTCTAGGCTACAGGCTTGGTCCGTGGTCCTGTCAGCTCCTCCAGCTTGATCAGCACATTGAGCCTGGGATTCGGCTCACAGCAGCTCATAGCCCTAAGCAACGCTTAGCGGCTCGAAGTAAAGGGGACACCGAAGGCATCACGATGAAAATGCGGTATCATGCAGCAAACATCCGAAAGCGACAAGTCTGGGGCACTGTGTGGCAGCTTGGACCCATTTCAGGTCATGCTCCGGAATCTTAAGGCCCAAGTGTGGACGCGCAATCGATCAGAGCATCTGCCAGCTTGGATTCGCGCCAATTCCTGTACTGAAGTTGGGAAACTCTTGTGGACGCCGATAGTATGTTTTTTTTTGCCACCCGCCCAGCTGAACAATGTCGCAGCGCAGGGAACTCGAAGATACGGGTTCAAGTTAAGCTCGCACTTTGCCCTTCACAAGGCTTGTGCCTCCGATGTTCTTCCTGGGGCCCGGGATCCCAACACGTGCAATTCGGGAAACGAGGCGACCCAGCAACGGGAAAGTAACAAGCAAAGCCAAAAGCAGAGTTCCAGAGTGAGGTCAAGGTGAGGGATTGACAAGCCTTGCAAACACATCACAATTTGTAACTTTTTGCTCGAAGGCCGAAGGCCAGCTACACAGCAAGAACAACGCAACCCGAAAAAGGAAGCCACGGTGAAACACAAACAACCGCAACAAAGAATATTAGCTAAGACGGCGAACCTTGGGAACACCTATCACCGCGGTGACACCGCTCTATCTCGAAGAAGTTGACTGCGAACCGTGGGATTTGCGGTGAGGTGAGATAGCGCGGCCGTCAGAAAGTTGACCATGGGATATCATCACGGTGACAAAAGGCCCCTGCGAAGTCGAGTGCTATTAGGTGGGATTCATCGAGCGCTACTAGGTGGGATGTAACTGCGCCGACAAAGCACCGCTTCTAGCATGAAGAAGTTGACGGAACGCTGCAGTAAGAACGGGCAGCTACGAGGAAATCGCACACTAACGCAGTGGCTTTGCATGGCTTTGCCACGCCATTATGCCGAGGTTGGTCACACCCGCGTGGCACTGCCACCCCAGGGCAAACTCTGAGCTGACTGCATGGGTGCTCGTCACAGCTACTAAGCAAACACTTTTCACCTTCCTCTCCAGCAGGCCGGCAAAAGAAGAACAACAACGGCCCCTTGGAGCACAATAGAGCGACAAAGCAATCCGGGGAGAGCAACCGAATCCACGGTAAAGGGCGGTGGACCTGGTGCAGTCTTTGGGGCACTCAGAGCCGAAGCCGCAATCGGCCTCTTGGCTTTCGACCCTCCGAGGCGAACGGTTGAGCACAATCACACATAGCAACAAATGTTTCGTATGACATCGAGGAACTCCTGCTCCATGGCCTGCCTCCCATCCCACGTCTCGGCCCACTCTGGCAGCACCAACACGACCGTGACGTCTTCGCCAGCGCCTGGATCTCTAACGTGCCCTACAGGGCTTGCCGGCGAGGCTTGTGTAATGTTTTCCCCGAGGCCATGGCCGCCGGTAAGTCGCTACACGACACAATAATGCTTACATTCTTCATCTGAGGGGAGCGGGTGAGTCTTGCAAGCGGGTGTGGGGCTAAAAATTGTACTGGCAGATGTCACAGCAGCACATAAATGCCTCGACATTTTTTTGGAAACGTAGCGGCAGGCGGCGAAGTGCAAACGAGATCGCATTCCAGATCGGACACGTCACAGACGCGATCGGAGCGACTCGTTGCGTATCACCCCCCACTTCAATAGTATACAACTTATACAACTTTAAAATAGGGCGGTGAGGGTGGGCTGAAAAATCTGGAGATCTCGAGCGTACCAGCTGCGGACGTCAGCTGTTCCCGTTCGTACATGTCACTCCGTGCACACGTGCACTACACGACATCTCGCTTTCACGCAAGACGAAACTCTTTTTGGAAGCGTAGCGGCAGGCCGCGAAGTGCAAACGAGATCGCATTCCAGATCGGACACGTCACAGACGCGATCGGAGCGACTCGTTGCGTATCACCCCCCCACTTCAATAGTATACAACTGTAACATAGGGCGGTGAGGTTGCTGAAAAATCTGGAGATCTCGAGCGGACCAGCTGCGGACGTCAGCTGTTCCCGTTCGTACATGTCACTCCGTGCACACGTGCACTACACGAAATCTCGCTTTCACGCAAGACGAAACTCTTTTTGGAAGCGTAGCGGCAGGCGGCGAAGTGCAAACGAGATCGCATTCCAGATCGGACACGTCACAGACGCGATCGGAGCGACTCGTTGCGTATCACCATAGGTGTGCCGCCTGCACCATTAAAGCACACCGGAAGCCCTAAACCGTTCAGAGCCCTTCAGAAGTTCTTCGAAGAGCGCGTCCCAGTCGCGCTTCACCTCGGTCCATCCTTCTGCGCGAGCGTGTCGAAGGTCCCCGCGACTGACATCGTCACTCACGTGGACGTGACTCGTTGACATGCTGGGTGGAGAGACTTCTCTTCGAGAAATCTCCAGCTGTGCTGCAGGAGGCAGTTTATGGAATTATCTTTCCCAAAACCTCTTGAGAGGGCGTGGCGAGCTAGCTCGTTGTCGACGAACATGATGATGTAGCGGTCCAGCTGGTCGTGCATGGCCAAGATGGGCAGCAACTGTGCCACTATTTCGAGCATGTAGATGTAGGCTCTGCGGCTGGCAAACTCGCGCACGAACCAATATGGGACGTGTCCATGCGCGAAAAAGGTNGCCAAGATGGGCAGCAACTGTGCCACTATTTCGAGCATGTAGATGTAGGCTCTGCGGCTGGCAAACTCGCGCACGAACCAATATGGGACGTGTCCATGCGCGAAAAAGGTTGTGCCCTGAATTGTAACCACAAAGCCCCAGCCGTTGCGGAGCGTCTCAGGAGGCGTCCGTCCCCAGCTCGGGATGTCCTGGTCGGCGGGCTTCCAGTCCCTGTCGAACAGGTTGAAGAACGCGTCGGCGTAGAGAACGGAGTGCGCCTCCTGCCGGAACGGAATGACCTTGGGCGGGGCGTGTCGTAGACTCCACCTTAGTAAACCGATGCCGTGGCGTAGTTGCATGTCCGTTGAGCCTCCACTCGTTGTTGTCACGACCAGCTCCTGTAAGCTGAGCTCGTCGAAAAAGAGGTCGAAGCTGCAGCGTGCGAGCGACCCCTGAGTGCCTGGCAGTAGAACTGAAGCTTGCCAGCCAAACTCGCTGCGTCGTGCGGTCGAAGTCGGTCCTGTGTGAGCATGTCATAGCACGTCTGCCAGAGACTCGTCGAGGCGACGTCTGCGTTCTTCCGTTCCTCGCACTGTGATCGAGTCGTCGGTGACCGAGATGGACACACCTTGTATGGTCTGTTGCGGAGCGGGTGGCTATTCCTTGGACGGCTTGAAGGTGAATCCCAGTGCCTTGCAAAGGCGTCGCGAAGCGGTGAATGAAGAATCCGTCAACTGGTCATCTTCTGCACTGCCGAAGTCATCGACAAAATGCAATGCAGGTGTAAGAAGACATGCGCGACAAAGCCACCCCATAAGATCTGCTATCCTGCAATAAGACCACACTGGGCCACCGACCCAAACATTAGGACGGTGTGCCGCCAAAGGGTAACACCCTCGGGCGTTGCGAGGGCCACGTACGTGTGGGACGGCTCGAGCGCTGGAAGTTGTCTGTAAGCTGATTCGTGATCAAGGCCCCATATGACGACCTTCGCGAGCGGGTCGACCTGCTTGATGGCCTTGATGAGCTGAACGTAGGAGGACACGTCGTGGTACGGCGGTGAGTCGTCTGCAGCCACCGTTGCGTTGGCAAAGGATCGTCTCCAGTCTTCAGCTCGTCGAGCCTTCGGCTTGCCGTCCGACCCGACCTGGTGTACCGCGAAAGCGAAGCAAGTGGGCTGGTGTTCTTCCGGGCCTGGTAACAGTCGAGCGGTGTGAGAGTGCGATGCAAGCGGCACTGCTTTCTTGGGCCAGTCGGAAGGGCTTGAGAAGGGGCCTTCCATCCGGCCCAGTTCGACGTCAGCGGCCACCTCGTCCGCCATTTGTTTCCAGCATGGGTCCACTCTGCATCTCCGAAGTTTGTCGAGGACGTACTGCTTGTTCTTCACGAGGAACTCCGGGATAGTCAGCTGGTCGGCGTAGCGAGAGTCGGTCCTCCTCTTCCAACCAAGTCCGGGAGCCAAAGGCCCCAACAGTCTGAAACCGTCGGTGAGCTCCTGACAGATGGATGTGTCCTTCCAGTCCATCCAAAGTGCAAGCAAATCTTGCGTGGCGTCGGCAACTGAAGGGAACATATTCCCGATTTGCTTCTGTAAGCCTTCTGCACGTGCGGGCGGAGGCTGAGGTACCACTCGCGCGTCTCTGTGGTCATGTCCTCGACCAGTTGCTCAACTTGTTGCAGGCGCAGCAAGATGAGAGCGCATTCGGTGCCAAATGCACAACCATTGCTGCAAGCCCGGGCCAATCTGTGCATCGCGATGCTCTGGGTGGGGCATCGTTCGCGAGCGGTGCCAATGCTCGCTGGGGTCCTCGAGGAAAGGTCGAAGTCGTCGTAGTCGCCAGGACCTGGGCCAAAGGTTGGCCACTATGTCACTATGTCCAAAGCCGTGCCGCCCAGGGCTGCTGCCCGGGGCGGCGAAGCGGCAAACATGGCCATGATGAAGATCAGGCGTGCTGCACCCGCATGCCAGCCGTTGGCGGGCGCTTTGTGCCGTTCGTGCTCAGGTAGTTTGGCTGTCCACTCAGCAGGTAGATGATGCCATGTTCCTTGACGCTCGGCGGGGATCGGCTCTCCATCGCTGGTTCTCCTCGCTGCTGATCTTCCCTTTGCAACTCCTCGGTGCGGGGCGTCCCTGCGGGTCGTCGGCGGGGGGTCGTGAGACAAGGCAGTGGCTTGCCTTCCTCGGCCAGGCACCGAGGTAGTGCGAGGCCACCCGTGTCGACCTTGTAAATGTCGAGAATCTTCGCGATCTTGCGCATGGCGGCGCGGTCCTGTGGGACCATGTTCTCGACGATCAAGACCGCTCTGCCATGGCTCCAGACCTTCTCCAGATCAACCACCAGCTGAGCGAAGCGAGCGAATTTGGAGCCTTCCGGGCCAAGATGTCCTGGCGCATCCGCACGGATGCGGGAGAAGTCATGGCAGGGTGGCCCTGCTGCCACCACCACCACTGCCTGTCCGGATGGATCCAGCTGCTTCACTAGGTCGTGGACCGAGTCCGCCGTCTCGTTCTCGAAGTCGCCCCTGGGCTGGTGGTTCGAGATCACCTTGGCCAGGTTGGCGTCGATCTCCCACGAAGCGCCTCGCCAACTGAGACCCTTGCCTTGGCAGTACTCGTCGCAGATGAGGCAAGCAGTGCCGAGTCCATGGAAGAAGCTGAGCAGGACTATGCCGGGGTCCCTGCCCGACTCTGTTGTCTCTTCTTGGTCTCCTCGTTGCTGCGAAGCGTCACGGAGGAGTGTGTGCGTTCCTGGGGAGCTGCTGATGTCCGAGTGCGGGGCAAAGACGACCTTCATCTCGCGAAGTTCTCTGGCCACGGTCCCGGTTCACATGGTCGGGTCCACCCCAGAGGGATCGCGCTGCTCGCGGCGGGGTTGCTGCCATTGCTTCCTTGCTTGCCGTCGGAGCCATGGCGCTGACGATCCCACTCTTGCTGTCGCCAATGGCCGCGATCGTCTTCATGTTGTCGCCCCTTCCCCTGAAAGCTGCCACGAGCGATCGAAGTGCTGCTGGTAGCGGCCCTTGCCACCGCCTCTCCCAGCGCTGAGGTGTTCCCCACTGGCGGTTTTTGCCCCGGCCTTTGCCGCCACGAGTCTGCTCGGTCCAAGGCGTGTCGATGGTGCGGGTCGGCTTGGAAGGGCGTTCGGGTGGCACCTCGGTGTTCATGGCCTCCTGTAGCAGCTGGTTGTCGGCCATGATTGCGCCCGCAACCTCCTTAAACGGCGTCTTTTTGCGAAGAGCGAGGGCGATGCGCCAGGAAGTGTTCTGCCAGTGAATCTTCAGCTGGTCGATCTTGTTGGGCCGGCTGCGCGCAAGCCGGTGCCACCATGCGAAGTAGTCGTCAATGCGGTTCTCCGGGGCGTACTCGATGAAGATCAGGGCGACGCGGATGGCCTCGAGACACTCCAAAATCGCCACCTGACTTTTAATTTTGGGCTTCCAAGGCGTCTCGGGCTCGGTCTCCAACTGGAGTCACCACCAATTTCAAAGTCTTCACACCTGCTCTTGTGACCTCGCCCTCTTCCTGGCGCTGCTGAGCGTGTTCGGCAAGAGGCGGCAAGAGGGCCGCTGTGAAGTGTGCCCATGTTGCACTGTTTCTTCGAGCGGGACCGCGTCGGTCAGGAGCTTGGCCAAGACGGCTTCCGCGCCGAGTAGCGTCATTTCAGGGAATTTCCTGGCACGCGATGTATCGTCACTGCCTCGTATTTGCGAACTTGTGCTTGCCAATAGCCAAGAGGGAGCTCTTTGGTCTTGGTCGAAGACGACGTAGCAGCAGCCGAACCTCCGGACGAAGCCGAGGTTCCAAGCTCCAAGCGTGTCGCAGTCGAGCTCTGACCACAGAGAGGTCCGTGGCGGTGACTTCGAAGACTTTGCCGTCGGGGAGCTTGACGAGCGATGCGAGCGAATCGACCATTGCCTGGTCGAACTCCTTGACGTCGTCCCCCAGCTCTGCATAGATCTCGGGCGAGACGATGCCTCGCGCTTCGACATATGCGATCAGGTCGTCTGGGGTGCCCGCGGCCGCGAGGATCGATCTGAGAGATGTGTCCATGGCCTATGCTTGCGGGCTTGGCTTGAAACGGCTTCGAGGAAAGGCGGGTGGGGAGGGGGAGGGAANGGGGGGGGGGGGGGGGGGGGAAGGGACAGATAAGGCGAAGGCAGTCCGAAAAACACGAAGGCTAATTGACTGGCTGTCGGACTGTGGTTCTCTCATATGGCGCAGCGAGGCTGCGGTCCTTGTCTCAGCTGGAAGACGAGGAGTCGTAGCTGTCGGTCGACTCAGTTCCGATTGCTTGGCAGAGGCAATCTGTTTCCTAGTGACCTAGTGTCGGGTTCTGCTTCTGCGAAGCACATGAGACACAAAGCGAGTGTGCCGTCGTTCTCGGCCCTGGCAAAGTTCGAGTACCCATAGGGCCAGCCGCAGCGAGCACGCCATTTCCCTCATGTGAGCCTTGCGCTTGCAGGCAAGGTCAGGACGGTCCTGGACCAACCATAGCCGTGACCTCCTCCTTGCTTTCTGGCTGGGCTTTTTGGCGGGGCGGTCCACAGTCGAAGGCTCACCCCCTAGGCTGTTGGAGACCACTGTCGAAGTGGGCGGACCGCAGTCGGGATCGGACTCCCCGGGCTCGGGCTCTGTGGGCCCGAGAACATCACGTCCTCAAGCTCGGTCTCCTGCACGTATCGTTCGATGGCCCTGCTGCCCCAACGACCATGATAGTTGAGACCAGGGCCCGCATTCTGCAAAGGTGTTGGGCGCCGGACACCCGAAGGCAGTGGCCGCCAAATCTGTTGATCGCCGGCTCGTTCGGAGTTCCTGGCCTGTGGTGGAATGTCCGCCACTGTGGATGGCCTCGATGGTCTGCGTCTTGGTGAGCGGCTCGCCCGAGTCCCGTGCAAAGAGCTAGGAATGCCTCCGGGTCGCTTGGGCTCTGGTCGGCTATGCGTAGCGCCGCGTGGTACGGGCAGATTGCCTCTGGGACAGCACCGTAGTAGAAAGCATGTCGGCGCTGGACCATGGATCGCACAGTATCTGTCTTGCTGGCTGACAGTGTCATGCAGGCCTGCTTCCGCTCGGGGTCCAAAACGAGGTGCTTCACCCGCAGTGTCGAGAGTTCCATCTCGCAGCAAAGGAACCACGATCCCAAGACCACCATGCCGTGGGAGAAAGAGACGGCGGACTCGAGCAGGTCGATGCTGATGTCGAGCGAGTGCAGCCTGAAGGAATCCTTGGGCGCCGTGTTGCCCATGCCTCTCTCGATGGAGCGTATGGCGTCACGAATGGCGCAGGCACTGGGAGGCCGGTGATCGACCTGTATGTGTTCCTGCGCGTGCTCTGGAAAAGTACTGCGCGGAACTGCGGTACCCGCCTCTGCGCATGCTGGCGCCGACCTATCCGACCTTCTCGACGACATCAGTGGAGAGCGGAACTGGCTCGACCTTCCATGCTTCGCAGATCTTGCACCAGGTGGTCCCGCGGGCATCGCGCGGCCCCCTGGTGCCTTGCTCAGAACGCCACCAGTGGAGGTCCTCATGGTGGGCTGGTCGAAGCGCGGAGCGGGTCCTCTGCCGCGCCGCCTCACTGGCCTCGAGGTGGTCTTTGTAACCGGACATGACCAGGAGAACTTCAATCTCGGCTGCGAGGGCATGGTCCACGGTGCTTGACCGGAGCGCCACGTCATGGATGCTCTCGAAACCGAGTTCGCTCATCCCGTCTATGGTCTGCGGCGACAGCCCGGCCGAGACCGCAGCTTGCATGAAGTCGACAAACGAGTGAAAGTCAGTTCGAGACATGACGTGGCGTGCGAGCGCGAGCTGGCCAAGCAACAGTGCAACCTGAGCCTGAGAGGAGAACAGCGGCGCGAGGCAGGCGGCAGAAGCTCGACGTCGACTTGTCGTGAGCGACCAACGGCTGACCTGACAGGTGCAAAGCTGCGGGTGCAAAAGAGGGACGCGCTGCGATGCATGTGGCATAGTGCCCGTCCATCTGCATCAAGACGCCATGACCAAGGGCCAACATCCTGCGCACTTGCTCGCTCCCAAGGCTGCGCAGCAGAACGCGGATGTCGTCGTCATCCAAGGCCGGGATCGTCTCGAACACCTGCATCGCCGCGCGGAAGTCGGCCACGGTCTGCAGGCCACCTGCAGGAGCTCTTCCAGTGCTTGAAGAAGACATGGCGGCGATGCGGGCGAGCTACGGTGAAAGATCTGGAGATCTCGAGCGGAACAGCTGCGGACGTCAGCTGTTCCCGCTCGTACATGTCACTCCGTGCACACGTGCACTACACAACATCCTAGGCTTTCAAGACCTCGGCCTTGGGCCTTAGACGTACCCCAGACTGTTGCAGAAGCTCACGGCTGAAACAATAACCCGAGCAACACGGGGTGGGTTGTCAGACTTTTTTTGCCCACCCGCCTGGCTAGGACGACTAATTGAGTACGGTCTACGTTGCCCACGGCCTACGGTCGTGTATCTCCCACTACGTAGTTTTCTATAGATCTTCTGGCCCCTCCCCGCCCCTCCCCGGTCCTCCCTGTGACAGAATCTCAGCCTCCTCAAAAAAGACTCATCTACTGGTAGCGAAAGCTCACACATGTGCCTTGCCAGCCCTTATCGAGCACGGCGTGCACGTAGTCGTTGGCCCTGGTGCGTATGTCTTCGGGGCCTGTCGCAATCGGAATGCATACGACCACTAGGCTGGAAAGGCAATTAGCACCACGGCAACCTTTTGACCGAGCACCTTTCAACAGGCAGCTGACTTCTGGTTCCCGTCTGCATGCTGCGACCACTGGCTGCCTAATTCACACAACATCTGGTCACAAGACACGAACTCCCCGAGCTCCTAAAGGGTTGAAATCACTCGACGCTTCTATGTCTAGATGCTGCCTCACACCCATAGTGGATCCAACATTGGTGGGGAGACACTGCGCTGCTTGTAGACCTGTAGTCGATTGAATAAACCGTAGTGTTCAACTGGCTACTTTAACAGTCCAAGCTCGAGAATGAAACTTCTCAGGCCAAACAACCAACAGCTTCACAAACGAGCACACCACTTGGACATGCAACATTCCAGCGCGGGACTGCGCCTCTGATGTAAAGCGTTGTGGTGAGGAGCTCGAGGCGCGCCCCGGAGACCTTCGCCAGCACAGCAAGCTTCTCCTTCAGAACCTTGGCATCCTCGACAGTCACCTCAATCCATCCCTCAAGACGAAAAGAAAGGGTTTTGCAGTGCAGCTAACATTCCCGTCCACTTTCGCATGCCACGTTGCAACAAGGGTATCGTGCGTGGTAACATTCCCGTCCACATCTGGAGTTTGGATGCTGGCTTCCTGTCTCATTCTGGCTGCCCCCATAAGAGTTCACACAGGCATGTGCTACGATCAACGCAGCATGTGCGACTACCAACAAAGTGGAACAAGCAGCATCTGCAAGCGCGAGAAGCGCAAGGGAAGACCCAGAAATTGCGAGAGCGGAGATGTAAACACATCCGACGAGGTGAGAACAAGCCTTCATCATCACCCCCGCCCCAATCATGAAGACATGTGTGGAACCTCTCTGCCACGACCCTTGAGCCTCCTGCACTGGTCCCGCAGATTCTGCAATCGGCTCAAAGTCTTCCTCAAGAAAGTCCTCCTCGCCCACACCATTCCAAAAGTCCGCTTCTTGCATGTCCTGCTCGTCGTCTTGCGCTTGCGCTTCACGCTGGACGGGCTGCAGTAGTTCTTCCAGGAAGTCGTCTGCCATTTCCGAATCTTTGGAGCCGGCGCCTGTCCACAGGTCCACCACTCACCGTCTCACCGTCACCACAAGACTTTGCTTAATCGAAGGCATGACGGGCGCCTGTCAGTCGCTTCGGCTCGTCTGGAACTCCGGCGACAACGTCAGCTGGCCTCTTTCTCGACTGGTCTTGCCCCTGTCACTACATTGCGCATCCAGGCTGAAACGACACAGGCTAAGGTGACTTCGAGGGAAAAAGCCTGTCCTTCTTGTCTTTCTTCTTCTGCTTGTGCTCCTTCTTCTTGTCATTGGCGGTCTTCTCGGCTTTGCGGTCTTTTTTGCTGCGCCTCGGATGCAAGAGATGACCCAATTTTTGAGAGGTTCGCGTGCCCAGAAGCAGAATGAAGACGTCTCTTCTGCACAACTCAGCATTGCCATCTGTCTGCTCGCAAAATTCGGGCATGTACTTACATCGGGTATGTGTGAGAAAAAGTCGTTGCTCTGCCATGCTTTCGCTCTGCTGTCTGGTGGCAACCAGGTCTTGCTAAGGTGTCCATCGAGCTTCTTCATGCACGGTGATGGCAATGCATGTCGCCCATATTCTGGAGACGTGTCTACTGGCCGTTTTGTCTGCGGCGCACACCGCCAAAAAGTACTTTCCGTGACAGTAAAACCGGGAAGCCCTCCGAGAGACTATGAGAAAGTTGTATCGGAGAATTGGAACCCCTACAAATGCCTCTGCCATGATAGCCAGAACATGCCAGAACCGAAGCCTGATTCCAGATGTTGGCTGCTTGAATCATTTTGAACAGCGTTTCTGCCACTCGTTGCTCTCTTCTGGCATCGACACATTTGTTTGAGCCCGGCCCTCTCGCTCAGAACGCATGGATGTGCGACTCAGAGGGAGAAAGAGCCAGGTACTGCGTGCAAGATGCCTTTGACCAGCCGAAGTTTGTGGAGAGTGATAAAGTCTGTGGCACCGGGTGGCTGCTCATCACAATGCCTACCATGTTCACCTGCTGGGGCCTGTTTGCTTTGGATTTGGGCTGTCGGGATGTCCAGGGACCAGGGATGACTTGGTACTCTGCCGGTTGCCGTCTCGGCAAGACAACTACATTAGGCAACCTTTCAACCATTTACTGACACTTTCCGCACGGGGCCAACAAGCAAGCTCAAGTTGGCCACGCAACTGTGCTTAAGACATCAGAACACCCCACCAATTGCCTGTGTGCGTTCTTGCGATCACTGAGGACGGAGCTTGGGCGACTTCTGTGGTCGCCTTAGATTTCGACCGACCCCCATGCTAAATGCATGATGCTCTCTTGAGCCCGAGGTTATCTGAAATCCATGCTGCAGGCGCTTGTTTGCATTGTCTTTCGCCACTTCGCCCTGGAGACTTGCAAAGAACTGCACATCATCGATACTAGCAGTGAAGAAAATGATGCCTTCTTGGTATCCATGCCGGAAGCTGCCGCAAAAGAAACTCTCAGGCATGGCTTCCGCTCCGGAAAAGCAAGGCCCACGGGCCCAAGATGGCCCAAGTATACTTACAAAAACTAAGTCGCTGGTCGGTCAGCGTTGTAATCGTTGTGCACGTGGGGGTGTGAGATGTTTGCATGTGCGCATGTGGCCCAACATGGGACGAAGGCACCCGCAGAGGTCTGTGGAGGTTATATATATATATGGCTCTAATTGCGCTCCGAGCCGTCATGCCTGTCACTGCACCAGTCACCACGTGCTGGACTGACTCCCTGAGATTTCAGGCCCCTCTGCTTGCTTGGACTTTGGCTGGTGCTGAGTGCTCCGCAACTGCGGAGCCTGCGCTGAGCTGACTATTCCGCGTTGCCCAGGTAAAATGCGCCAAAGTCAGGCTAAAGGCCTGCCAGTCGGCGTCGAATTGTTGCACTCGACGCCTGGAAACTACGTACCACGGCGTGAACGTCGCACGCACACACTCGCACACAGCTAAGCCTCAAGCTTTATAGCCGACCAATCAACATGAGAGCTCTTCACCTTCAGTGATGCAAGCAGCGTTAAAATGATTTGCTGAGCTCACTCAAGATCGAAACTCAACTATCCAAATTGTTACTGTAGCACTGTAGCCGACATGCGATGACAATACAGGCAAGTCGATCGTGGCCAACGTCTGGGATGCTGTGCACATCGCGCTGGGGGTCGTCGCAACAAAGGCAGTCGTACGTGTCTGCACAAACACGGACACACACACACACTGACACCATCGAAACGTTTGGATCTGTCTTGTAGTCGTAGGAGGCAGTAGGAGGTGTTGACGGTGCAGTCAATGGAGTTCTGGGAGCCATTGATGAGCTCGAAAAGATTATATCGGCGAGGACCCCGATAGCTCGGGAAGCGCATAAACAAATTCTTATGGCTTCGAGCACAATGATCTCGAAATTGAAACAAGAAGCTCAACCAGTTGGCTCTTCTTTATTTTGCTCCGCCACTGCCAAGTGGTTTGATGCTCGCAACGCTGTTTCAGGCTCAAGCTTGTCTATCTGCGGTTTAAAAGGTCTTGGCTGGCTTGTTTCACGTGTCTCATTGCGGCTTGTGGCGCAATGTAAACTCCACTCGGCATTTCCATTCTTGCGGGTCACTCGTGTTTGCCAAAATCAAGAACGTCTCATACTTGACAGTGACAATGACATCCACCCACGTATTTCTTGTATGTCACTCTTTCGGCAGTCAACCGGGACGTTTGCACTAGCAACATCTTTGGACGCTCTGATTCGGGGATCCATCGTTTTCGTTCTCCATGCCTTGACGTGCGGGATCAATTTCCTCTGTGGCTCATTCACTTCCCACGTGTCATACGAGTAACCATGACCTGTGCCATCCTGTGCCGCAACAATCGCGTCACCGATCTGGCGAAGATTCCGCGCAACTCCGATGCACGACAGCACATCAAAGAAAACAACTCGCTGCCAATCTCGCCGCATCTACAACGGCAGACGGAATCACAATAGTCTTGGGCCATTACTATACGACCCAAAAATCCTGCAACAACAATCGAACGATACTGACCAGTGGAAACGGATCCCAGTGCACACGTAGAACTGTACACTTAAGGAATGACCATTGCCACAGTCAAGCTGCACAATCTTCCTTCATTTCACATCCAATGTCTTTCCAGACAAGCTTCGCAGTGAGGGTGAGGGCGCAGTCTCATTCCAGGGCAGCACAGGATAATCCAGCGCAAACCATTCCGGACAACAATTTGCACACTTTCCACTGTCGAACAGTATCCACGACTTCCCGACCAATCAAATGCCGCCAAACTTCGCCGGATCCATTCTAGGCTAGAGCCGGGGTCACTCCGGCTCTCAACGCGCCGTTTAACAAGCATGCTCCAGCGAACAGGTTCGTCACAGGCTTCGCACCTCGGACTTCTTGAATCCTCGGGGGATCCTGCGCCTCAATAGTCGCAGCTGCAACATTCTGCGGTGGTTCGCTCGTGGTATCCTGCGACGCATTCGCTTGGGAGCTAGACGGGCGTAGGAGCCGCACTCCGCCAGTCTTAGTCTTGAGACTTCCAGGACCAGTCACCGGCTGATTCCACTCTTCTTGTCGAATCTCCTGTCGATTCTCACCATGAGCCCCAGTGGCTCGTCACCACGAACAAATTCTTTTGTATCCTTTACTCTTCCCTTTGCCGTTTCCTTTATACATTCCTGTGCTTTTGCCTTTTCATTTTCCTGAGTACATTCCTTTGACATAATTCCAATTCCTCCTTGCCTTCCTTTGCTTTCAGTGCCCCAATATTCCAATGGCCTGCCATCGCATTCTCATGACGATTCATCAACATGAAGAAATCACTCAGACCACTCCCCAGTTGATCACTTCTAAACTAGATTCTAGACTTGAACGAGAGAATCTCATTCAGCAAGTTCGTGGCTCTAGCTCTTTCTGGCAATGCAAACCGTTGGCGCAATGACGGACCGAGCTGAGCTTAGTCAGGCAAGTTCGCCCGGCTGGGGGGTTTGGGCCGTTCTTGTTCTGGCCTATGGCCGTGCGAACCGGACTTGCGCAGTGGTGGAGAGCGAGACCAAGAGAGAGAGAGAGAGAGAGACAGAGAGAGAGAGAGAGGGGAGAGATAAACCGAGCAGCGAAACCATTTTCGCACATTCCTTGGTGGTCCAAAGTTGTGTCGTCAGCCTCGTTGTGGTCGTCCGCGACTGGCGAGGCAGGAAGAGTGCACGAACATACCACGAAGAGAGAGAGAGAGAGAGAAAGAGAGAGAGAGAGAGAGAGAGAGAGAAAGTAAGAAAGAACGAAAGAAAGAAAGCGTGACCCGCCACGATGTGCAGGCACTGCTGGGGCTTGCCCTCTCGTCTTTGCATGGCAATATAACCGGCTTAAACCGCAAAGCGACAATGCCCAAAGCGGGTTATTTCCCCGCGGCGGCACGGCCGGGCATGCGGAGAGTGGTAAGTGGCTCATCATCTTTGCATGGTATACAGGTCCAAAGAATTCGGGTAGCCTGTCCAGCAACATGTACCGCACAAGATGTCTGCAAGCACTGACCTGTCGGATGAGGTCCTTGGCTACGTGTGGAGAGCTTTTCTAGATGGAGCTCCACAAGTAGCAGCCGCGAGCCCTTGGCTTAGGGCTCCCACCAACACACACAGACAAACACATGCATTGTACCACACAGAGCCTGGATGTGTACAGGAAGCTAGACAATGCTTCTTAGTCTTAGCTGCTTGGCTATCTTTCGACATGCTCGGCGTCTAAAGTGGCGTGGCAAGGTGCCTCCACGCAATCGAAGTCGTGCAACTCTGTGGCAGTGCCGAAATCGAAAATCAGTGGCCTGCGCGTCTGTTATACCAGAATGCTCGTGAGAGGTGAGAGAGCTCCGCTCAGGTTGCGCTGGGCAGCAAGCGACCTCGCAGCGCCGAAGAAGACGAACCCAGCGAAAGCCCAAAGATGCATCGCCCTGGTGACTCGCATATTACGCGTATTCATACCCACAGCGAATCTGGGCGGCTGGGGCAACTGCGACCATGTCTGCGGGCCAACCTTTCATTACAGAACTGTTTACGGACTCGCAAGAGGCCGGAAGCGCAAGCTGCCCCTCAGCGTCTCACGATGCAGCTTCGAATCAGCGGCCCGTTTCAACATTCGCATTCTATGACCAGTTGTCCGAAAGTACTTGAGTCGTTGCTGTGTGCTTGCTCTTCAACGGACGATGGCTTTCCCAAGCTGGTCACGTGAATATCTGCTGTGAAACCTGTCAGCCTTCAAGGTACCTGTGCATGCGTGGTTGCGTGGTTGGGCATGTTTGAGCCAGTTGCAGCACACTGGTGCTGAGAGCTGCTGTTCACGGGCACCCAAAGGCCAAACCCTGTTTCTTCGACATCTTTTCCATTGTTCGCTGATCGCACTGTCGTGCATCCGCTGACACCGGCCCTCATCATGCGCATGATGTTGCGTTTCTGATGAGACTTTGCATTGGTATCGATGCTTCTCGGCTTATCGGTTTGCACCTGTATCCTTCATCGAGAATGGCCTTCGTCTTGAATCACTACGCCGCGGGAGCTGGATCGCCAGCATCTTGTTACTGTCGGGACAAAGACAAGCACATACAAAATCAATGCCCGACTACAAGCAAGCAGTTCAAGACAAGCACAGACAAGCACAAACACCTATAAATCTCAAGATACATGCTGTCACTGGGTAGGCCTGTCCACACACAGAGTCGAGGGAGTATGAGCTTTCAGGCCATCCAACAGTTTGTACACAGTACGAAAACACAAATTGGAGTTGGGCTGTGCAGCTGTGTGTGAAATGGTTCAGCTTTAAGGCTGCCTAAGATCCCAAACGATCAACAAAAACACACACGCACACATGCGAACAACTTAGGCCCTAGCAGCGCCCGACGTCAGAACTCCAGTAACCATCATGTACGCTCTCGTAAAAAGAGACAAGCATGGGAAATTTAGGAAAACAGGCACCTTTCATTGTCAACGCAATACCAAAGGACCGAATTGGGACCCTTAGTCTTGGGAGACTTTCTTCAATTGCGCACTGCTCATACCTGCGATTTGCCGTTTGCGAACCAGAGTTCTTGCCAAAGTCTGGGGGTGCCGCTTGTCGCTGGCGAGTCGTGTGCGAACTTGGATGCAGCCTGTGGAGCCACTTAGAAGTACGTAACTACCACCGGCTACGAACGTCTGTATACCAAACTGCTTCGAAGGGTATCGTGGAGTTGCTGTCCTGCATGGGGCGTTTGCTTGCACTTCGATGTCGGACAGCTTGAAAGAAGGCGCTGTTACTGTGGCTGTGGGCAGAAGAGATCTTCATTCTACTGATGGGATTCCGAGCTCCGAGAACTGTGTAAACTTTTTCCGCCTCCGAGGGGTTCGTCGATTCGCAGGGGATTGAGCGATGCAAGAACATCTCGTAGTTCTACAGACAATCTCGCCTTCACACAGAACGGCTTGCCCGAAAGGTCTCGTAGCTCAATGCGACGACAGTGAAGAAAGAGTCGTTGGCCAGGAAACATCGACGGATGTCTGCCGTACTTGACATCACCGACTATAGGGCGATTCAGATGAGCCAGGTGCACTCGGATTTGGTGGGTTCGGCCTGTCACGGGTTTCACGGACAAAAGTATCAGCTCGTGGTCTTCAGGATTCGGCACTGTCGGCACTCTGTACCGTGCAAGAATCCGGTACCTCGTAAGCGCTTCTCGGCCCGTTTCAGAAATCTCGGTCCTCTTGGTCTCATAGATCTTGTTGGTTCGCAGGGGGGACGTTACTTGACCTGTCTCAGAAACGATGCCTAGCTTGGGGCCTTCGCATAAGCACACGTAGTTCTTCTTGACAAGGCGACTGGCAAACTGCGATTGCAACCAGTTCGCAGCCAAAGAACCTGCAGGTCCCAAGGCCAAAGGTAAAACCCCAGAAGTGGGGCGGTCAAGCCTAGAGACAATGCTGAGCACTTCGGTGCTGCGAGCTCCTGGCCATAATAATGCAGCAGTGCGCTCAACGAAGACTTCAGTTGTAACGTCGTCAGACTTCTCGGCTGCCACGACCCCGCATCCAAACCCCAGAATTGTCGAATAAGAGACAGCGAGAGTGGGAACTTTTATCGTCAGAGCCAAGCATTTCTCTGCATCCCGACGCAACCATACCTCTTTCATTGTTTCCAAAAAATCCATGGCAGGCTTCCTCCCCAAACTCTTGCGCAATGCATTCGCTGCAGACCCTACATGCAACGCGTCCGGAGTGTCCCGCAATGCCATCAGACTTTCGAGAAGAACTAACGTCGCCTCCCATGCGCAACTGCTTTCGCAGGCACTCATGGCAATTCCAACCGCATCTGATGTCAGATTTTGGCGAAGTTCGCCCATCCGGCACAGCACTGCCATACACATATGCCACTTCGCAGCGGTGGCAGTTGCGCTTAAAGCGCTCGTGAAGCTCACCTCGCCGAGGCGTATCATTCTCCGGTGCATCTGTACCAACAGATCCAGGGCAAGTTGCCAGCTACCGCCTTCACCACATGCATCGATGGCGCTGTTGTACGAGATTTCATCTGGAGTCAGGCCTTCCGTGGCCATCCGGGTTAGCAATGACATAGACACTTGCCACAAGCTGCATCTTCCACATGCAGCGACGGCTGAGTTGTAGCTGACAACCTGGGGAAAAGGCATTGATGCCAGTATCCACAATGCAGGTTGCCACTGGGCGGCCGTGGCGCAAGCGCTGATGGCACTGTTAAAGACCACCTCAGCGTGATCTGGGGATTCTTCGACTGTCCTTCCTAGAAGCAACATCGCTAGTTCCCACTCCTCTCCTCTACCACACGCAGTGGTCACAGCACTATATACAAAAGCATCCGCGAGCACTGCTCGTTCTGCCATGTCGGAGAGCATTTGCACCGCAATTTCCCACGAGCCAGAGTTTGCAGTTGCTGCCATGGCTGAGGAATAGCTGAATGCATTTGGCAGCACCCGCGCAGCTGGCATGGAAGCCAAAAGGTGTAAAGCCGCTTCCCACTTTGTGCGTTTCGCACAGGCTGCGAGAGCTGAGCTGAAGCTGATCACATCGGCAGCAGATCTCCGATGGAGTTGGTGCAAAATCTCCAGAGCCAGTTCCCAATGCCCCGCTCGAGCAGATGCTCCCAGCACAGAATTATATGAGATCGTGTCTGGCAAAGTTCTCAGGGAAGCCATTAAACTTAATACGGAAATGGCGCCATCCCAAATGGCAGATTTTTCGCAAACTCCCATAACCGCATTGAAGCATACCACATCTGGCGAGACAAAGCGTATCTCCATGCGAGCGAGCAGTTCAACAGCAAGCTCCCAGTCAACAGTTTTCTCACATGCAGAAATTGCCACGCTGTAGTGGAACTTGTTTGTTTCTATGCGACAGCCCTGCATTACGTCCAACATCGTCATGACGGTTGCTGCGCACTCCACCTGCTTCAGGGCAGCAGTGGCCAAGCGGGGCTGCCGACCCCATTTTGCCAAAAAAGGTGACAGTGTTTGTCGCACGTCGTCATAGGTGGCATTGTTAGGAAAGGCTGCCAGAACATCAACTGACGACGGCGAAGCCATGCAGGACCCACGACAACAGAGTATGTGGCCAATTCCGATGCTGCACGGTGGCAGGCATAGCTTGAGCTAGAAAAGGTGCTTTCAAATCAAGAAGTCAAGCAGTGTCGAGTTTGGTGTGTTTCTATGGAAGAAAGATCCGCCATGCTGAGGCGAAGTATTGAGGCTTCTGGCTGGGGTTCCAGGAAACATCAGGAATGCTCGGAAAATAGCTCCGCGACTCCCGACCAGGTCGAATCGACGAGAAGTCTTCAGCAACCTTCCATATCGGCGCCCTGCATTTTCTGCCATGCGTTCTCCGGCCACAACGCCTAACCTAGTACGTGATGCATAGCATGATTGACGGGTGTTGAAGGCATCCAGGGTTGGAGATAGAAAACCGTCGGGTATCAGAACAGTTCCACTATGATGCCTCGCCCGCATGCTGCCGAGAGTTCAAATGACTTGGTCAGAGTTTGACCAGACGAAGAGCAGGGCAGCATGAGGCATGTGCATGCACAAGAATTTATCCCAACAGCCAGGAGCCACTGGCAGGCCGTTGAGTGGGAAAACGGCACCATAAGAAGTGCACCAGAAGTGCCACAAGGCGAACAAATCTCATCTGGTCTTGGGCCCTGTACAGAAGCCACCAGCCCCCGCCAAATGTGTCAACTTCTACTTGGTGGTTGGCACTTCGCACATGTGGCGACAGGCAGCCTCGTGCAGTGAGGGCCGAGGCTACGCTACCTTGGCTTCACCGTGGCAAGTTCCGGCACATGACATGGCCCTGGGAAAAGTCTTGCAAGTGGACTCATGAACATGTTTCCTTCAGGGCGTATGGTTTCGCTCACGCTCGGACTCTCCAGGCGAGGCAGGTTCGATGATGCCGCCTGACGTGATACACACGTGACCGCAATGGCGGAAAGCCTTTTCTTTATAAACGCTGGCGGTGCTGCGTTTTCCTTCGTGATAGGGTTGGCGATCTCTTCCAGGCTCCAAATTTCTATGATTTTGCAGCATTTCCCGTTGTGATTTGTGTAGTTTACGGCTGTTGCCCCCAACTGCTGCAATATTTTGCAGCGATCGCGGGCCCTCCAAATTCTGCAATCTCTGGCTGTTTTGGAGAACGTGCTGGTCGGGAGTGGATTATGTGGACTGCTTACAAAACCAAGACGGAGTGCAGGGGGTCTCTTTTTGTTGTATTCTACTTTCGTTCAGTTCTGGAAGAGGTGTTCCGATTGTTCATTGCATGTCGTTGTCACCTCCAAAACATTTTCAAAACACGAGCGCATGTGCCGTGGTTCCGTGCGTTGTGTTGGTTGTTCCTTGCGGAAGTCATGCCCGAGGCTTTTCCATAGTCTCGTTTCACGCACACGTTGTGGGTAAAGCAAAATACTGTGCAGTTTGTCGGTCATGTTTTCGCTCCAAAACCTGTTTGGCTTTCCATTGCTTGATTTTCCCTCGGACTTGCTGATGGCACCAAGACTTCTTCCAGTTGTTGTGTTTGGTTTTCGCTCGGAAAATATGCTTGGTTTCTCACTGCTGCGAAGGTTTGCGCAGTATTTTCCGTTGCTACGTTGTGCTGTCGTTCTGGACGACATGCCTGGTTCCGTATCAGATTCTTAACTTCGCCCCCGTGTTGCTGGTAAATGAAAAGATGGTGTCCCTGTTGGAAGGCTTGATTGACTTTTCATTGCTTTAGACGCACCGCCGAAGACGTGTGCAGTTCACATGTTTGTCCTGGAAAGCATTTTACTGGTAGGCGCTCTCGCCATTTGAAAGGCTTGTTCGGCTTCTTGGGCAAATTTGTTTTGTTCGCTGGTTCAACTTCATCCCTGGGGTTACTCATAAAGCAAATGCGGGGAACACAGAACCGGAGGATAGCAAGTGGAGAAGTACAAGACACGAGGACAACAGAACCAAAACACCAGGGAACGGTGGGCACGGGCCGAAGGTCACTAGAATCACTAGAATTACAAGAACTCCGGACCACTGCTTGAACCCACAGCCACTCAAATACATATGAACCGACACAACCCAAGCTGTATGGTCAGGATCCAACAAATCATCGGAACATCGCGGCATGCCCCCTGAATGTTGTGCAGGCTGCCTTCCTTTCTCGGTCCACCTTCAAGTTGTAGGACACCGAGCCTCCCTTCTCTTTGAATCTCTGCATCCTCGGCGCAATTGGATCCCTGCTATGGCTCCACGTCTGTCCGGCACTGTTGCAGACTGCAAGCCCGACACTGTTCCATGTTCTGTGACACGGCTGCGTTCGACACAGAGGCTGGGAGTCTAGCAGAGCTCGACCCCAAAGAAGTGCATCAGGAGGTAAGGTCTTGGCGAGCAGCCTGAGCATCGAGCCGATCAAGCCCAAACAAATCACGGCCTCCGCGAAATGCAATTCAGGCCGGCAGCTGACCCTTCGACACTGCCTTCTTTTCCGCTGGGAGGCCTACACCACAAGAGAATGACATGATACGGAACAGAATAAATGGCTTGTGCACAGTGGCCCGTGCCGAGAAGTTCACGCATTCTCTTGCGGGGGGGCATCACATACTTGCTGGGATCCTTCAGACCTTGGCGATCTTCGGGATGCAAACGTGACGAATTGTTCCCTCGTGGACTGAGAGGGACAACAAACCCAATGACAAAGCTTGCAGGATGCGGGCCTGCTTCGTACTGCTTCATCTCTTCCGCCTCTATCTGTTCTCGTTCCGCCTTCGTTTTGCCAAAAATCCGTGAATAGGTGCGAGCGGACAGTTGCAACCGACGGCTTGCACAGCGAGAACACGGGGCATTGCTGGCATGAACAGGTGTGCAACTGCGTACCAAAAGCATGCCTAGAGAGGCCTGCCCTCGGGCCTCTATGCACCCGGTTTTGTGACAAAATCCCTTGATCAGTGCTCGGGGGCGGCCTGGAGCAAGCGTCTCGCCCAGTACGACTGACTCTTTTGCAAGCGGTAGAAGTAGTCAACAACAGACCCAAACATCTCTGTCTCTGACAGCTTCTCAGAGTGCTCGTAGTGCGGAGCTGCAAAGGGGGCAATCCCAGGAGCAGTCTGGAATAGTTGAATAGGTGAGAGATCTGGTTCCCAGTGCTGTTTTTTTGGCTCCCGCATGGCATGTCGAAAAGTCATTTGCCGGTTCCATGGCACTACGTGGCACACTCCAGCGACAGGAAAAGCTGACCGCATACTCAGATTCAGCACGAACCAGTGATTCCGTTCAGGGTCTAGGAGGGAACAAATGCAATAGCACTGAAGCAAAGTTGACTGGCCATCACTCAGTGCTCGGTACTCAAGGGCTTCTGCCCCTATTGGGCACGACTGCGCTGGCACACAGTGTCATGTTTAGAGTTCGCCAGGATTTCACAGCGTCTTCTCGCCACGTCCGTTGGTCCGCACACCGTGCAAACCCAATGCGACCATGCAAACGAGCATGGAGATCGCACGTGAGTTCAGCACCAAATCTTCCAACCGCTCAGGCATGTGGTATCTTGTTGACAACCATCTACAACTAATCCTAGCAGTAGCAGGCAGCTGCCAAACCAATATCGATCAGCCTGCATGGAATGCACTGCAGGGCATGACGAAGATGCCCAATACCAGTCCCGGCCTTTCATTCCCTAAGGACTTATATGTCGACCCCGCTCAGGGCCGTATGATTACCGTGTGTGATTGAGAACGAACTGCTATCAACTGTTTCGATGCCAACCGACCCACGGAAGTGGTTCTGACTTCTGCGTAATTTGGGTTTTCATTTTCGACGTCATTTGGGTCTGCAGGGGACCCGCATGTTTTTCAGTCTCTTCCCCTTATATAGGCTTCCAGGCTTCGATACTCAGAGCTCGCACAACGCAGGCAAGGCTCCACATTGCAGGCTTCAGGATTTCGGGTTTTGGTTTCGGCTTCTGGGGTTGATTCAGGCCTGGGGTTCACGATTTAAAATTTAAGGGTTGGTTTTGGCATCAGGGTTTAAGCTCTCGCAACTCGGGCTCGCCACACGAGGTCTCTCGGTTCGCATGTCACCACTACTACGACGGTTCAAGCTGGGACCTCCGAAAGACACCTCAACAGAAGGTAAAGCCACATACTACTCCCAGCTTGAGTCGGTGGAGACATCAGGGTTTCGACTCGCACACTCGCACAATGCAACATCAGGGTTTCGGCGCTCACACTCGGGCAATCCAGGCGAGGCATGTGGTTCGAGGTCTGAGGAGTGAAACTGCACTAGCAGGGATCATGCCATGACTTCGAAGCAACAAGATTGTACAACACATAAAGTGACTGTATCGCTGCAGACACATCCCGCCCAGAGTCCTACTTTCAATTGAAGCAAGTTGATAACGAGTAGGACTCAAGGCAGTTCCGTGGTCAGATCACATCAAACGGTTCCAAGTAGGATCAAAAACAATTATAAAATGATTCAGTACCTTTTTATCACTAGTGATCTGCAAGGTCATCGTCACGACGACTGTGTTCCCATCCTTGCGACGGGTGAAAAATTGAGGTTGAAATCAGAGACACGCCATGTTGACATGTCAATGTATACAACTATCATACCCAATACGAAGTGAAACTACGGATCGTGGACTGTGTGGAGGTGCCTTTGCTCATGCACATGCACATGCTCGAGAAACAATACCACTAAAGTAAATGCCAGTAACGACATTAAGATCATGAATATGAGAATATATGGGGATGTTATGACATGCTGTGTGCATTGAAAATATGAATTACAAATTCCGCAGCGGTAGCTGCATGTTTCCGCCTCAGTGCTCATAGAGCTCAGTACTGCTTGCAACACATTTCCAGCAACGTCGGGCAGACCGTTAACTGTAAGCCTGTTTATCGCAGGCCAGCTCGAGCCTTCCAGAATTGTGGTAACGAGTTCTGTGTTTTTATACTAAACACCATTCAATGTGACTGTATACTGAACACCCTCTGCAAGTGACTGTGGCCTGTCAACCGAGCAATGTATGCAGCAAGCTGCCACTTCAGCGCTCAAACTCGTCATTGTCTTGCTGGTCGAAGTGGCCACCACTGTTACGTGAATGAAAAGCACATTGTTCGTCTTCATGCTCAGCCAGAAACTCCAATGAGTATGGATGAGCCTGTGTAATAAACCATGCATGCGTAGCAGAGCTGCCATGTAGGCGCTAATGCCGGCACATCAGCATCTGTTTCTCCAGGTCACCCATGTCGAAAGAACATATATAAATTCAAGGTTTCCTTGCACATGCACTCTTCATGCAGTGGAGTTTTAGGCTGTGCCTTCCCTCCATCTTCTCCNAGCATCTGTTTCTCCAGGTCACCCATGTCGAAAGAACATATATAAATTCAAGGTTTCCTTGCACATGCACTCTTCATGCAGTGGAGTTTTAGGCTGTGCCTTCCCTCCATCTTCTCCTCCAGAATATCTCTCATCACTTCCCCAGGTTTCCATGACCTTCCAGGTTGCCTCACAAGTCACTTGTTTTCTCGTCTGTGATCAGTCCTCCTTGGCAGTAGGCCCTTCCAGCACACGAAAGTTGTCTGTGTCCCATGGCAGCACCGTCGCGGGTTCATGGTTTGGGGCTTATTAAACCAGGATGATAAGCCTTAGTATTAGAAATGTACAAACATACTTCTAGGATTGACAGATATATCAGGGGAGGGCAAAGGATAAAACATGCTAAAGTTTATATGCTGGTCAGCGCTTAAGAGAGCAGGGTTAAATATCAATAAGTTTACAATAAGGGCACCCGCAATCAAAGCGATGGCTTTCAGATGTGATGTAGTGTGGCTTTCATGTTCCCCTCCACCTGCTGTCTTTTGGAATAATGTGGCCGTCCTGCCGCCCCCCCCCCCTCTTTTCTCCCCCAACCCATCTTCCTCTTTTGTGCATGGAGCAGAATGGGGCCTCGGGGTGCGAAGGGACGTCTAGGGGGTCAGGCTGGGGCTGTTAAGGAAGCTTCGAAAGGAAATGTACCTGGCTTGAGAGAAACTCCAGCTTCTATGCAGAAGTTGTGTCGGGATGGGGTTATAGGTCGGTTCAAATATATGCCGAAAGCCTTCTGGGATTTTCCGAGGGGGAAGGAAAGTATGCTGGAGTATGTCATATCTGTGTTCCAGACTATTCCACTGCGAAAACAGTATTGGGTCCAATCTGGTAGTGTTTCGTGACAAGAGCTGCCTGCTTAGGAAGGTAGGCTGCGTTGCAACAGTGATAAGACCTCTATAGTCCTGCCTCGTTATGTCTATGAGTTTTGCCAGGACTAACAATCCGGAAAGGATGTTGTCTCCATCGTGTTCCCACTGTGGAGGAAGTTGGGCAACCAAGAGCGTGTCCTCCTGCAACCCTGATGATCCCACTACTACACTTATCCCTAAATCGGCGTGTGCAACTAAGAAATAAAGAATGCCCTTTCTCTTCCAGAAGTCCTTGTGTATTGGTTGTATATGTAGAAAGCGCGAAAGATACGGTGTTTCAAAAGGAAGCGTCCTGGAGGGCCTCAATGTCGCCCATAAAGTATCTACTGCAACGAGTTGTTTGCCCATAAGATAATCTCCTGGTAGGGGATTGGGCAAGGGTTGGATCCAATAGTTTAACCAGGGCCTCAACAGATTATCCCACATATTACGATCTCCCCCCACATGTTCCCAGTATGAAGATATCTGTGACGTAAGACATCATAAACTTTTTGAAGTCTGATGTTTAAGGTTTCGGGTTATGGCATTCAAGGTTGGTTCAAGGTTTTGAATGTTGGCATTAGAGGGGTTTTGGGCTTACGGTTGTGGGTTTCAGCACTAGGGTTTCGACTCTCAAGGTTGTGGGTTTAAGGTGCGCATACAATGTGCGAGCGGTGGGTGCGCTTTTTAGGGTTGGAGGCGTGCGCCATCGCGCACTTGCGTCCCCAGTTATTCTCTATTATTATTATTATAACTAACTGACGCATGATTCAACAATGATTCAACCCTCAGTCTATGGCGCAGCACTCGACTGCTACTACAACTGGAGGGGCTAAACGGCTCTTACGGGAGGCCTTCGACATAGACTCCTCGGCCTTGGCTTCACCGCGCGTCCACATAAACTGACGGAATTCACTGGCGCAAAACACTGCGTGCACTGGGGCCACTGGGGAAGCTGCGAAACCCCACACCTCCTCTGCAGCATGTGGTTGCTGGCTGGAGAGTCGGATCTGCAGCTGCAAAGCAGTTGAAGTTGAGATTCAATTTGTGTCGATCTGCTGATCTGCTTCGTGCAATGCAAACTCAGGAAACCTGTGGCCTGCTGCGGGGCCAGGCACGCAATCGGCCTTGTGTCGGCACGAACTGACCCCCAGCACATTGTCCTTCTTCTGCAGGGGTACGGCAATCAATGCATGCCCAGGGGTCTCGCTAAGAGCCAAGCATGCCATCTTCAGCACTGCAAACGAAAAAGGCATTCCCTTCCAAGCGCTCCTGAACAAAATGTGAGCACCGTTGTGCCTCAAAATGTCTGTGAACT
>BGNK01003863.1:44221-64709 GCA_003297005.1 Symbiodinium sp. clade A Y106
AAAGCGTTTGACAGTTGGCTTCAACAGGCGTGAGTAGGACCTGGTTACCTAAAAATAGTGCCTGGATCTCCGCTTGCTTCAGCACTTGCTGTGGAACAGCGTGGATGAATGTGCTGCTTTCCCCAGCTCCAGCGGAAAGAGCTGGCACCCTCACACCATGAGTCCTGGTAAACAGATTAGCAGTAAAGAAGGTTCTCAGCCAGGAACTCACCTTTGCTTAGATGTCCCGTGGCGTATGGCCTGAAAACAGCAGACCTGTCAACTTGTGGCCCATGTAGGGCGAGCGTAGGCCTGCATCAAAGCTCCGTCGGCACGGCCCCTTGTCAAAAAGACAGAGGGGGTCTCGGTTGCTTATCCTTTGCAAGGGCACTTTGCAGCTGCAGCTCACTCTTTGTCGACTTCACGGTTTGCCCGTGATGTGAGCGAAGGTAGCAGCAGTTCAAAAAGAGGCCGCAGAGTGGTTCCAACTGTACCGTTGCAGGNCTCTTTGTCGACTTCACGGTTTGCCCGTGATGTGAGCGAAGGTAGCAGCAGTTCAAAAAGAGGCCGCAGAGTGGTTCCAACTGTACCGTTGCAGGAAAGCTCCGTCGGCACGACCCCTTTCCTGAGGAGAGGAGGTCCCCGTTGCTTATCCTTTGCAGCCTTTGCAGCTCACACTTTGTAGTCTTCAAAGTCTGCTCGTTGGGTGAGCGAATAAGGGAGGGGCCGTTGAGCGGCGCCAGCTGTACCGTTGCATCAAAGCTCCGTCGGCACGTCCCCANTGTAGTCTTCAAAGTCTGCTCGTTGGGTGAGCGAATAAGGGAGGGGCCGTTGAGCGGCGCCAGCTGTACCGTTGCATCAAAGCTCCGTCGGCACGTCCCCATGCTAGAGCAGAGGTCCCGGTTGCCTATCCTTTGCAAGGTGCTCTGTAGCCGCAGCCCTCTCTTTGTCGTTTTCAGAGTCTGCCAGTTGAGTGAGAACATGTGGCTGTAGTTCACAGAGGGGCCGCAGAGTGGCTCCAACTGGACGATTGTATCAAAGCTCCGTCGGCACGACCCCTTACAGGAGCAGAGGAGGTCCCCGTTGCTTATCCCTTGCAAGGTCGCCAACAGCGCACATAAGAGTAGAGCAGAATACCCCTGAATGCCGAGCGNTACAGGAGCAGAGGAGGTCCCCGTTGCTTATCCCTTGCAAGGTCGCCAACAGCGCACATAAGAGTAGAGCAGAATACCCCTGAATGCCGAGCGACGGGATTCTGCATTCCATGGCATCTGCGCAGAGCTAGTCAAGCAAAAATGTGTCCCGCTATTGGGACACAGCTGAGCCGGGGTGCTTACTACTACTACTACACCTACTACTACCTACTACCTACTACTACCTACTACTACCTACTACTACCCACTACTACCTACTACTACCTACTACTACTACTACTACTACCACTACTACTACTATACTACCTCCTCCTACTACTACTACTCCTGCTGCTGCTGCGGCTACGCCAGGCTAAGGCCGTGACACCCTCCACCTCTTTGCCTCGGCGTAGGCAAAGCTATTAAGACAAGCGAAATCTGAGAGAACGAGACTCTTGCTTCCACAGCACTCTGCCTAGTAGGGTCTGAACTGGCAGTGTACACTGGGACCTGCATCTCACGGACGGCGTCAAGAGCCTGACCCCGAGAGCAAACGAAAAATTGTGAACAACCGTCCGTATCAGCACCAACCCTGGAAACCACCGTGCAATTTTGCATGCTTGCTTACCGTAGCTTCAGGAGTGCCGTGCTTTTGCAAATTCTCGAATCAAAGCGCCATTAACAAGCCCCTCCGGCGGCACTCGGAGTCAGCCAATGCCCGGGTCAAGTTGAGCAGGGTCTGCATGTACTTGCGTGCGTCCGGGGTGCTTGCTTCGACAGCAGATGTAGCCGATGCCAGCGATTCTGCCAACTTCGTTGTCGTCTCGTTCTGGGTTTCCCTGGCCAGCTTGTCAGCATGTGCCCGTTGCTTACATAGGAAGGCCTCGAACTCTGCCTTCCAGCTGGGCATGCCTGTGCCTGAAGCATCAAGCCTCCGGTGGTCATTCCACCGATGCATCTCGGCGAGGCGATTCATGGTCTCAAGCCTTGCTAGCTTGGCTTCGTCTTCTGCTGCTGCACGACGCTTCTCTGCGAGAGCTATTCGCTCCATCAACACGGCACGTCGGGCGCCGTGATCCAAATTTCGACTCATCGGAGGCTGGGAAACTACTCGGACAGGTTGATGTCCAGCTTGTGCGGCTAAGGACTGTCGTTGATCCAACGCCGAGTCAAGCAAAGCAGCACCCTTTGTTCCCTGAAGGACAATCTCCTTCAATTTTTCCGCCAGCTCCTCCAAGTTCAGAAGGCAGTGGTCAGTGGACATTGATATGTCGGCAGCCTCCATCGCGAGTGAGTCGGCGTCAGCAGCTAATTGAAGTGCTTGCCGATGGAGAGCCTGTAGTGTATTCAGGGCCATGGCTCAAACACCGCACCGCCGGCAATGCTGACCAATACCTTGAGCCAACCTGTCAGCCCAATTGCCCCAAGGTGCAAATAATTGCCTGCACAGATGCTCTGCTGAAAAGCAGCCACATGCCTCCTGCACGAATTGCTTATCGACCATAACACCTGCCGAGACAGACTTCCCCTGCAATTGTGCCTGGTGAGCCCGCCGTGGCAGCCAGCCAGAAGTTTCAGTCACTCCCTTTGCTCCCAACACAACATCAGCATGCGGGAAGCATTTCAGCTTCTGAGAAATCACATCTTCCTGCTATGGTGCTGCTGCACTGATGACATGCCGGCGAGTCCACTTATCAGCTTCCCCTTGGGAAGCCTCAGAAACTGTGAACGGGAAGGCAATTGCAAGAGGGCTGTTCGCCCCTCACAGGTACACAGTCAAGGAGCTCAACACCGATGCTGTCGAACTTTTGCTGTAGGCCTTTCGCCTTGATGCACAGTCCAAGCTCCGGAGGAGGCAACTTCTTACAGAGCCAAATCAAAAACTTCGGCCGCCCCCGCCCCCACCACCAAAGATTCTGCAAGCAAAATTTGCTTGAACACCAAGAAACCTCAAAAAGCACCAGACCCCAGCTCCTTCACACCCTGTTCGCACCGCCCCGTCTCGGCCGTCCACTCTCCCCGGCTCCCCGGGCAGTCTGAACATCTGCTAACTGAACCCTCTGGAGGCTAAGTAAGCTTCACTACAATCAAAGCCGAGTCATGTACAGAAATCACTTGTGGTTCATGACGAGCAGACCCTCGCCCCATGCCGGCCCCATGCCACACCCTTTCTCGGCCCCCAGTCCCAACATGCTTCGTCTTCTACCATCTATGATGTGTGCACATGCAGGCGTGTTTTGCCGAGAGCGATGCTTGAACAAAAAGTTCAAAGCATGCTTGCAGCATTTGCGAGTTTTCATGCATTTGCAGGCAAAGAAATGGGATAATTCGTTCCGCTTATGACCCGGTCCAAGCCACAGGCCCGAAGATTGAAAGCCGAAGCCGTCGCAAGTTGAGCGGTTCCATGCAGAGCTTCTGAGCTTGATCAGGACATTGAACTTGTCCCTGGTTTTACGTTCTACCCGTTCTTGAAGTGCTCCGATAAGGATGAACGCGAAGCTGCTTAGTCCTCTATCCTGCAGGTGTCTCGTATTGCGAGACCTCTCTCAGCATTGCCGTTAGCGGGCACGACATTCGAGCCTGACAACTGGAAGTGCCATCCCTTAGGACAAGCCGGATAAGCCATCCGGAACTTATGATGTTTTTGCCTGTTCATGTTCCGCATAACGCTTTATTACAAACTGTTCCATGCTGCACACTGTACTGTGCAGCTGAGGCTTCCAGCCAAGTTGAGCAGGTCTTCCTTGACCTTCGTCACACCGGAGGCAGCCGAAGGCAAACCAGTGCATCTTTGGACAGGCTTGTGCACCTTCGGAGGCTGCAGTAGCGATGTTGCTGCCAGCTCTCCTAACCTGGGCCAAAAGTGCGACAATGAAAACGAAGGATGAACTGCCCATGACTTGGCATCCGGCTTGACATTGCGCTGCGCTCTGAAGTCCACCCACAGCTCATACTCCGGTGGTGCCTGCAGGTGCGGCACACGGCCCAAGGCTAGTAGCATCATCCCATGAAGAAAACAGCTGAGCTCGGAGTTTCACTGGCACCTCCGACCCTTGAGCCCACACGGATCTAACCTGGCAGAAGCAACACGGCTGCATGTAGTATATTCGACACGAACCAACCCTCACAAAAGGTAGAACGAACTCGCTTCTTTTCTTGGCGCTTTCCCGCTCCACCGTGTTGGCCTCAAGCTGCTTTCGCTTTCGGGAAGCCGGCGGCTGGTATTTTGCTCGCCATACGACGAAACGACCATCCTCTGTTGCATAGGTGGTAATCTGGCATTGCCTCAAGTGGATCCCTCTGGCCATATCGAACAGGCGCCCTGTGGGAATGTGCTCCTGTGTTACAAGCCACATTTCGCCATCTGTCAGCAACCAATGAGGTGCTTGTTCCAACAGCTCAATCAAAACTCGCAAGTCATCAGCGTGACCCTGATGAACTGGCGGGTTGGACACTATCAGATGACAGGGCTGTAGGGGTTTGTCTGCAGTCTGCACACCCTTAAAACCGTCAGCCAACACTGCATGGGCATTTGGTAAATTCTTGCTGGCAGCCTGCAGTGCTACTGAATCAGCATCTATCAGCCACACCTCATTCTTTCCAGGAAGCAGCGAGGATAGCCCTGCTGCCAGTACACCGGTGCCACTGGCGAAGTCAAGTACTTTGCATTGCGAGCTGGACCATCCTGGCCGCTCTAAGGGGTCCTTCCAAACCGTCTCCATAGTGTCCAAGAGAAACCTCGACATCACGTCTACAAAGCCACCTGCAAAGAGCCCTGGCATGGACCACCACTTGCGAGCAGTCCCAGAAAGGAGGGTCACTGTATCTTCTTTGACAAAAGACTCCAGGCAAGCACGAGCCTGCCCATTGGTTCTCTGCAGAAACACGACCCTGGCATCTCCATCCTCTTGTATGTCTAACAGTTTGAATATGCCTTTGATTGCCTTGGTTGTGCTGAGAACCCCTTCCTGCACATCTCCGTAAACCCAAGCTGGAGCCCCCAGAGGCAAAGATGCAGCAACAGCATGCAAGGCATACTCGAAGGCTTCGTAAGAGTCGGGGTACTTCATTGCCGCCGCATCGAAGACACCAGCAGGAGGCCACGCTTGTGCTTTTTTCGTGCCCAAGGCATAGCGGTACCACTGTGTCACTTGAAAGCCGGTTTTCTGCAGAGAGCGACGAACGTGGCGCCCAGGGCCAAAAACAAGGGCAGTTTTTGCACTTGCACACTTGAGCCTCCCCCACGGCTCACAAGCTGCAGCAGCAACCAAAGGGGCGTCTTGAAAAGTACGGCTTGCTTCTCGAATCTGCTCGACTTGCTCTGCGCAACGATGGGTTAAGAGTTGTAGTAACTCGGGAGCAGCTGCAAGCGGCTTGCAGTTGGGCGCCTTCTGCAACGCAGCCCTGATGGCAAACTCCAAGTGTGCTATGGACCACCAATTCAAGTCAGACAGCACTTCGTCGTCTGATGCTCGAGAAAGCAATCTCCCAAGGAGCGTTTTCCAGCCTCGCGGCTTCAAAGTTGCCAGGGCCCAGGCGCTGATTCCAACTTCTGAGGCACCCATTCGAGGATGAAGCAGCGCTAGGCTTTCCTGAAGACTCTCAATCAAAAAATTAAGCTGCCTGCTTTTGTGGAAAGCGAGCTTCGCAAGGGCAGTCAGCAACCGCACGCTGCGGTGTGCTCCAAGCTTTGGCACCAAAGTGATTGCCCTGGCCGCCAACGACTTCATGAACCTTTTGTTCGGCACCTCACAGGTAAGGGAGCTGTGCTGACTGTCGTGGCTTACATAAAACTCACGGAAGAAAAGGTCTGCAAACTAGACGAAGTGCCCATCGAAGCGTGCCGAAGGACCAGAGGAAGGAGACGACAATCTCAGCACCTGCGATGTAGCCTACATGGAGCATCACCGAGGACGGCGGATCTGATGCCTTCTCGGTATTTCCCTAGACTCAGATACAAGAGTTTGCCTCATGCCTGTGTTACATCTCTCGATCGGTTTCTGCAGGGTTGTATCGGCACTTGTGGTATGGTATAGTTCCCTGCTCGTCAGTGCGATGTTGGACAGCTTCTCAAGCTGATGCTGCCACTGGACGGTGAACGTCCTGCAGTTTTGCAGACATATCAGCCTCCGGCACAGAGCTGCTGCAGGACCTCTACTGAGACCTCGTACATCGCAAAGCTACTGAAAGGTCTCGGTGCTCACGCTCATCAACACATGCCGTGCTTCTGTTCTTGTGGTGGTTACGAATCCCGGCACCGCATACTCTCTTCTTTCGATCGGGGTTATGCGACAAGATTTCGACGGTGGCACGCTGTGCGCTGAGGGCACGAATCAACTGCAGCACCCAGCCAACGAGGCATCTGAGGCCACTGAACTTCACAAGTCTGGCGCTGATGGAGGCTTTGGATGTCTTTCCAGCACTCCGTTTCTTGCGGAAATCACATCTGGCACAATTGATTCGCGAAGGAAGGGTTGCCTAGGGCCCAGTATGACTCGACCCACTGCAAGAAGACTGGGAGACGTCTGTGACCCGGCAAGGGCACGCGCCTTCTCCTTCAACAAGAGAAGCCGCACGGTTGCACAGCAGCTGCAACAATGTCTCGCGGCAAAGCTTGAATTTGGCGTGACTCCAGACCTCCAGCCAGGTCCATGGGCTGCTTACTCCGCAAACAGTGAAGACTAAAACGGGCGTGCAAAATTGCGAAAGAGTGCTCTATCAACAGTTCGAGACGACTGAGCCCTGGACAAGTTGTGCAGCATCGCGAACATTGAACTCCATGACCCTTGCCTGAGCCTGTTCCCCAATTTCATCCAATAGTGCCTCTACAAACACCCCCATGCGGGCAAAGGCAGCCGCCAGGGTGGACAGCCCCTGCGGTGTAAAGCGTTCTAGATTGCCTCGCACGGCTTCGCTTGCCAAAGACATTAGCTTGTTGTCTCGCACCCCGAGCTTGCTCAGAGCCCACAGAACGTTGCAAAGCTCCTGAGGCAGGAAATTCCAGACAAGGTCGTGAGCAAGAAGAGCCAGCTTTCTTGCAAGGTTTGCTCGCTTCTCCACCTTTGGCAATTTCGACAAAGCCCATGTCAGGTTTGCCACACCTTGACGATCCAAACCCGGCAGCCTTTTGAACGAGGCTTCTACAACACTTTTCGCAACATCGACATCTCTCACGCCCAACCCAGCTACAGAATATGCAATAGTAGAAACTGCCTTCGAATCGCATTCCTTGGTTGTTTGCCGAAGAACTTCCACAGTTCTCGACAGCAACACTTGAAGTGATGCACTCTGCATCAGTGGGCCTCTTGCCACGTTGTTGGATGGATGCAAGCGGGAAAGTCGATGGAGTGCAGTTGCGACATTGATTGCATTGAAGCTGTGCGCGTGAGTGGAGATAACCTCTTGCAGCGTGTCCGAGCCAATGTTCGCCGCAAGCGTGATCTCACGGTTCAGTTTGGCCATAGCAGCAGCAAGTTTTCGACTTTCTACTCATGCGAGCAACTCAAATACGGGGAGATGTGAAGATTCAGCTACTGAGCTTGACGGCTTAACTTGTTGTACTCGCGACTACCTGGAGGCAGTGCAAGAAACAGTCGTTTCAGAGAACCGAAATTCACATGGCCCACTACTGGTAGTGCATATCTGCTTCAAGCAATACTCACTACGAAAGCAAACGCTGCGGTCCGCTCCAAATATATGCATGACAGCCTGCTGGCAGAGTCATCCTCGGCGTGGCGGTCCATTTGAGGCAAAGTGTCAATGTGTGTCAGTCTCACTGCCAGAGCACGGCACGAAAAAGAGTGATGAGCTAGCAACAGCTGTAAGAACCAGAATTGCCTTCCGTGGGCTGCGCCACCAAGACGCTCCGGCAAAATCAGCACCATCTGCACAACGACAGGCAAAATTCGCGACATGTGTAGAAACCGACACAGTCTGGATTCCAGTAGGCTGATACACGTTGTTTCCGGGCTTTGCATGCCTGTGGAAGACAACAAGCAGGTCGGCCTGCACAAGGCTTAGGCTTAGACAACAGGGTGATTGTCAAGATTTCATTGCAAGGCTGAGACATGTGCAATAACAGCAGGGTCCAGCGAGACCAGCATCCAATGCGGGTCAAGCTTCTGACCTGCACGCTATACTGCAGAACGGGCGACTCCCTTGGACACGAAATCGCTAGGGCCCTACGGCTCGACCAGCACTTCTTAAGGATGTCTGAACTGAATCCAACAAATTGCGGCAGATGTCCGATAGGAATGAGCCGGTCTGAAGCTTCGTGGGCACAACGTCTTGTACAAAGGATGTACCAGTGCATCGTAGCTCTAAAGCAGGGGGTTCCTTTGGGGCGAAAGGCGGTGGGCATGTTTTCATTCAATTCATGTCGAAAGTGTGTCCTTTGGTCTCTTGTGAAACCCCCGGGCTCGTGCTGCGATCGCAAAACTTCAGGTTTGCAGGTTCTGACGAAGCAATGGGCAAAATTTATGCCTCGCAACTCGGACAAGCCAGACGAGGTCTCTATACAAAATTGAGTTTATGGGCTTGACAAAAAATTTTGTCGGATGGGTACGCGAAGGTACATGCTTTTGGAGCTTTCTTGGGGCGTTGCCCAAGAAAAAATGTCCGAAGGAGTCCCTGCACCATTGATTGGGCCACCATTCTCTGCACTCGGACAGTGGGGGTGTAAGCATGTAGAAATGAGGGAAACTAAGGACACGTTCGACAAGCACCTGTCGCCCTGACTCCGAATGTCGGTCTCCGATATGCATGCATATGCTGGGGCAACATGAGCAATGGACTACAAAACATGTGCCCAGTGCGCACGATCTAGGTCGCGAGCCGGCGCCGTCACAGATCGAACCATGGGCACGCTGCAGGAGCGATATGCAGCAGCCACAGGCTTCTTGAAGTATTTAGTATGCCAGTAATTAACTACAGATGTCCAGTGATGCTCCTGACCGGACGGTCGGTGTGTGTGTGTGTGTGTTTGATCTGCCATCTGAACCGGATTACAAGACAATGACCAATGTCAAGGCAGCACAGTCATTGGGAACATGTGGCAGGCAGTTGCAGCATCGGAGCATTTTTACAAGACCTGCCAAGGAACCGAACCATGGTGTCGAGGGGTTGGACTCGATGGAGGCCGCGAGACTGGCACCTGTCCCTGCCCGCTATATGGGACAGATCGGTGATTGTCGGCTGGCGAAATTGCCAAGTGCGCACCATGGGATAGACCATGCTGCAGAATGCCTCGTCAACACAGTAGCGTCAGGGTATGTGGTCGGGCGGTTCTGCTTCACTACACGATAAGCGTCTCGCGAATCTTCGGCGGCTTGGGCTTAGAAAGATCGTTACCCGTTACCCCCACCCTGGAACCTCAAAAAACACCAAGAAACACACAAAACGGTTTCATGTCCTCACATTGCCGCCCTCAGCAAATGCAAACACACACGTTTTAGTCCGTGTTGCCGGGTCTGCGAGGAAGTCCAGTCTGTTCATGCAGTGTAAGAAGCCGGGGAAGTGAATGTAGATAGTCGTGTGGTCCATAATGGTCCATATGTGCGAGTCGAGTGAGGCAACATCGCAGGAATGAGCGTTCGACATGATTAGTCGCTGAAGTGGCTACCAGGCTACCATGGAAATGTTTCTGTCATGCCGGAAAAAAGTCAGCCGAAAGCTTCACTCGCTCCCAGTCACACGCATCCGGAATACCAAAACCAAGGCTCGTCGACGCATCGAGAATTGATGAGAATTGGAGCTGGCGATTTCGTCCAGTATCACTTTGCAGAGATCGGAGCGCTCGAGTTACTCATAATGGAGTACTGGAACATTGGGACAGATGGGGTCATCACCGAGACGCCTGCCGATGTGCCAGAGCACCGAGGAAAACACCGGATGACCCGGATTCTGAAACAGCGAATGTAGAGTCAATGTAGAGACACTGTGCGAGTGACACTGATGCAACGGCAAGACGACAAAAACAGGAGGGAACGTTCGAACCCTCGGTTTGGATGGCAATGGCCGGCATGAATCTCTTACGAGGCTTGATGCCTGGGCACTGGACACGTCGGGGTGGGACCAGCAGTTTATAAACTCAAATTGTGCAGTCAAGTCGCCGTCATCCCGCAAAGTTGTTCGACCATCGGGCGAACCAAACCTGGCAGGTGTGAGGCGGTCGCACGTTGTGAGCAGGGTTTCGAACCGCGACTGGAAGAATAAACCGCGCAACATGGACAGGCCACCCTCAAAGCTGAACAGGACACACGTATGTCAATCAAAACCCAATCAATCGCGATGCACGATTCATAATGAAAACTCCGACCAAAGCCAGAAAAACAAAATATGCACGACCAACAGCCATTGCCACAACAACCTGGTTGCTGAGCGAGCAGATTCAGCTTTCGGCAGGAGATGCTTTGAGGGGCACATTCTGGCACCACTGTGGGCCAGCTTGAGTCCACTGATAATAAAGACCTTCCCGTAGCATCTCTGGTCTGATCGGCTGACTGTTGGCTTGCCTTTGGGTTTACCGCCTTGCTCGGGGAGCTAATCACACACCGGGGTTGGATGCAATGTGGAGATTGTTGCGCTTGATGTCTTGCTTTCGTGCCAGAGCAAGAAGTCTTTTGGCTTCAAAGCGGCAAGCGGCGAAAAGCATCCGATCTCGCATCACGGATTCAACAACGTTTCAGACTCGTCCGACACGAGGCGGTGTGAATCAGACCACCCCGAAAAATGCGCACCGGAATATGAGGTCGGTCCGGGCGGCAAAAGCTTCCGATATCGCGACCGCCAACAGCTGCATGTCACCTGCAGTTGTCGTTCGTACATGTCACTCCGTGCATGAAGGTGCACTATACGACAGATCGCTTACGCGGAGGCATCGGGCGGCGAAAAGCATCCGATCTCGCATCTCGGATTGAACAACGTCTCAGACGTGTCAGGGACAAGGCGGGCACAAATCACCATAGGTGTGCCGCCTGCACCATTCCGATAACCCCATTGCCTTCAGAAGTTCCGTCCCAGTCTTTGTCGAGTCCAACCCTGACTCTTTGTGTGCGAGGCACCGCGGCTGACGTCGTCGCTGACATGTGCCCAAATAGCAACCCTTTGTCACGCCGTGTGCAGCGCTTTCGTCTCTATCAGATTCAAAGAATCTCCACGCATGCTGGAGTATGCTTAAATAAATGGTTGATGGAATCGTCTTTCCCGAAGCCCTTGCACAAGGCATGACGTGCCGGCTCATTGTCGACGAACATGACGATGTGCTGGCTCAAACTGTCGATCATGGATATGAATGGCCATGAGAGACACAACTTGCGCCACAACCTCAAGCATGTATGTGGATGTATGCGTGGCGGCTGCTGAACTCACGGACGCTCCAAAACGGAACAGCACCACGGGCGTGGTGGGTCTCGGTGCTGATCGTGCAGACGAAGCCCCACCCGTTCCAGAAGGTGGCGGGAAGGCTTTCGGATCAGAGTTGTTGAGGTTAACAGACCGATGCCGTGGCGAAGTTGGGAGATCGTTGGTGTGGCTTCTGTCCTGCTTTCAGTTGAGCTCGTCGAAACGCGCCGTGGTCGACCAAGGAAGGATTGGCACAAAACTGAAGTCGCCCCGGTTCGTGGGACGGTAGTCGGTCGTCAAGCAGAACTTGTAGTAGTAGTGATCGAAGAGTTGTCGACAAGCGGCTGTGTGCCTTGGAAGGTCATGGTGTCGCTGCTTGTCACGATGTCGACTCCTTAAGGCCTTAAGGATGAGGCTCCGCGGAAGTCACGAAAAAGCCACAGCTTTGCAAAAGCGCTTCGACTCCCTGAAAGAGGAGGGAGCGCGGTGGTCATCTTCACACATTCGCAGCTCCCGATGTCCAAGAAGCAACGCTGGTGCGTGGAGACACGTTCGGCGCATCCACGACGTCAGCGACACGACAGTATGACCAAACTCAAACTGAGGCTGTCGAGCCAAACATCAACACGTTGTGTTTCCAAAGTGTGATGCCATGCAGGGTCGGCACGATTACTTAGGATCACTTAGATCGTCCCCGGGTTCTCTTGCTGGGAACTGTCTGAATGCAGATGAATGGTCCTGGTGCCCAGACCAAGCCGCGACTGTGGCAAAAAAAGGGCATCCTCTGCGCTCCTGACTTTCGGCTCGTTGTCTGAGCCCGTCTGGTGCACAGCGAGAGCGTAACAAGTAGGCCGGTGTTTCTGAGAGCCCTCCTGTCAGTTGCTGGTGCGCATGCGAGGCGAAAGCACTGCGCTCCTAGGCCAGCTTGGTGGGCACGAACAAAACCTCAATTCGACCAATCTTGACATGGGCTGCTGTCTCGTCTGCCAGCTGTTCCGAAAAGTTGTTCGGGCGAGAACGGCGAGGCTTCTCATGAACGTAGGCCTCGGTCTTGTCCAGGTCGAGCGGGTTCGCAAACCTGTCGTCACGCAGGTTGGATCCTTCGGACAGTTCGTCGAAGATGTTCGAGTCTCGCTGTGATGATTCTGATTATGCCTTCTTGACGTGCTGGGCGACCTGCTAAACCAAGTAGCTGTCTCTTCTGCGAGCTCTTCGACCATGGACTCCGCCTGGTCGGCTGCTGCTGTGCTAGGCTCAGGAGGTGTCCGCGCATGTGCTTCCAGATCTGCAGCCACTGTCGAAGGTCCCGCTCTGCGCGGTGCAACACTCATCGTCCAAGGCTTCCTTCCAGTGGTAGGACAGGTCCTGCTCGGTCGTGGGCGCGGTGCTCTGCGTGGCCGGGGTCGGGGAGAGCTAGCTGCTGAGTGAGATGGCGCGGCGCTCGCTCGTCGCGCGCCTTGCAGACTTCGGGGTCTGGCTTGGGTGAGCGGAGGCCAACCCAGGAGCCCCATTTGGCGGGGGCAGTGGCGGGTCGAGCTTCCCGGCTGCTTCGGCATGGCGTTGGTCGTAAACTTCGGCACTTTGACGGCTAGCGCCGTTGGACAGCGAAGGCTGCGTCTCCGGAGGCTGCTTGCGTTGTCATGGCGTTGGCGCTGCTTGCTTCGGTAGGCTCTTGGCGATGGCGATTAAAGCTTGATCGCGAGTTGGGATTCTCATCGCATAATTAATACCAGTCGAAAGCGAGCAGCACCTGGTGCCCCAAACCCATAACTTGCGAACGTCGTCGTCCGCCAGGGCGCCGAGACGTCCAAACACCTCAGCTGCTGGTACAAAAGGCGCGCGGCGGGGCATCACCCCATCCATCAGCTGTCATCCCTGCGAGGCGAAGCGAAAGGAGGTGGGGGAAGTCTTTGATAGCTCGAGCTTCAGCACCTGCGTATCACTTGCAGTGGTCGCTCGTACATGTCACTCCGTGCAACACTGCGAAATCCTGTGCGAGAGGGATTCCTTGGGCTCGAAGCTGGTTGAATGGTGCCTGATAGTCCTCTCCGGGGCCCTGGCTAGGGTATTCGTCTCGAGCGTGATATCCTGTGTGTAGGCCATGCGCTGGCCGGCTTGAGCGATGTGACACGCGACGAGTGTGCAGACGCGATCCAACTCCTCTTGGCAGTGGCTGTGCTGGTTGTCCTGTGGGCATCGGTTGGTCTTGCAGAAGTTGGTCTTGCGGATGTTGGTCTTGCAGATGTTGCTCGAGAACTAATCAAATTGCGCGCTGCTGGCGTGCGTGAGCGCTGAACTTGTGCGATTCCCGAAATGTCCATAGTAAGTCTAGCGTTGTTGTCGGGGTCGGTGAACGATCCTGGCAATGGTGAGCGGCCATCACGTTAAACTGGGTACCGCTTCTGGTGGGGTGTGGGTACACCTTCAAAGAAGGCGATGTTTGCATTGTTTTCTCGGACTTGATTTATGGTCCCGTCTTCTGCTTGCATGGTGACTGCTGCTGGTCATGGTTCTTCCATCGGACATGTCGTGAGAGAGGCGGATGCCATGGTTTGCGTCAAGGGGACCGGGATGCCTCACAGCGCAAGGCGAAAAGACAACATACCATGCTAACCTGAAGGTTGCAAGAGTTGGCTGCTCCATCATGTTGTAATCCCATGAGTCTTGGTGGCCTGTTGCCTCAGTCACTGTGAAAAGGGCACAGTTTTGGGCTGCGGCGATACAGATACCCCCCGGTGTCTGAGCCCCACGCCTCCCGGAAGGTACTGCGTTTTGTCTGAGATTTTGCGGAAGATGTGTTGCATCATGGCGAGGAGTCGGGATAGCGAGCATTGGTCTACTTGTAGATACCCTCCGCGGAGTCGGAGCTTTTCGAGTGGAGGCTATTCTCGATTCGCTCCAGGCTGCTCCATGATGCGTTGGATTCTGCTGAATGCGATAGGACTGAGCATCTACAGGCACTTGTTGCTGCGGAAACTGTTGTCCGGAAAGTTCGCGAAGTCGGCAACACAAGACAAGAAACAAGTGGCTGAAAGAAACTAAACGGAACGACTCAGTGCTCTGAGCATTGTCCTGAATACTGCTTGTGGTCTCAGGGTCGGCACAGGTTGAATCAGTGCGAAACAAACAGGTACTACGCCGGGGCTAGTCGACTGCTTGGCCAGGCTGGTTCTTGATTCTGAGCACACCGTGAGTCGAAACGTATTTGGCCGGCAGCAGCAGCAGCAACACCACCACTACCACAACACAACCACCCACATCAGCAGCAGCAACAGCAACGAAGACGGCCACGACGACGACAACGGCAGCACGCCAACAAACAGGAAACTGGAGAAGTGTCTGGACATGCATCAATGGACCAGCGTCACGGTGGGCAGTGCATACAACATCTTAAAACCCAAGTCGCCTGACTATCATCAAGCAGATGTTCTGGCCTTCCCGGAGCTGCAGGTGACGCTGGGTGGCTTTGCTCCAGCGCTCGCAGTTTCCGCACGCCATGGTAGACAGGGCAGCTGATCTCCTCGTCGGTTAAGTTCACTATCAAAAAGAGTTGCCGAGCTCACAGCGATGCTACAGAGGAATTACATCATGCGAGCACCCGTGCCCAAGCTCTTACCAAATCGATTATCAATTCACAAGACTTCTCTCGCAAATCGGGCCACACGCACTGAAGTTGGAACCCGCCCGCGCGGTGAAACGAAAACGGTGCAGTGAAAAACTGGCAAAGCAGGTTTTGCACAAAACCCCTTGCTGCTTCTACACAAGGCATGCTCACCGTGCTGTTCACGATTTGTAAAGTGAAGCCCCGAACTGCATGACTATCTTTATTTTCACATGTTGGCTCGCAGCATATCTGAACCTGCCGCCAATTTGTTTACCTCAACACCAGGCGAAGGTGGCCCTGACACATGTCTCTGTTTCATGGCATGTCAACATGAATGGGCTTGCCCGAGCCCTCCCTACATTCAACATAGCTGGACCATGGCCCCTGCCACAATTGTGTTAACCTCAACGAGCCCCAACAAAGCAAAGCACCAAGCACTTGCCAACTGCATGACGCTTGGTCACTCGATTCTGCCTCCTTAAAGGTCCAAGAGACATTGCTTTGGTCCAGATCGCAATTGCCAAAGGACCCTCTGTGGAATGCCGGGTATTCGGTCGTGCCGCAGACCACATTCCGTCGCAACCTCCCCCATGCATTGTCATCGATCGAGAAGGCATGCACGCGGCTGGATCTCCCATCGATGAAACAGGAACTAAGCTGGTCGGTGTGTAGTTTGTGTCTGTAACTCGTGTGGTCTCTGTCGCTCTCTGGCTACAATTCTCGAAACAGCCAAGGGTCTCTATGGTGGCAGCCGTGTCTCTGCCCAGCCAAATACAGCTATTCAAACTCGCGCGCAACCCTTGATCATTCAACTCGCCTCAAGAAGGCAGTGCAAAGGAAACATCCAGCCAGCCAGCAAGTCTTCTTGGGTTTCGTGCTCATAAAGCGCTGGGTGAGGATTTGCTAGCACAGCTGTGTTGCGATCCAGTTGCCCTGAACTTGGAAGCTGCAATGCCGAACTACTGGCGCCCCACTGTTGATCACCAGACTCATGTTGCTGTCGCAGTCAACAAGCTCGGCCTCTGTTGCATCGATGAAGCCTCGGTTGAAGCTGTTGGTATAAACAGGTTCATTTCGTGAGAAAACCGATCTACACACATCACGATTAAGCCAGCAATGCAATGCCCAGGACACACTCAGAAGTACCCACTGTAATCATCTGCGTGTACTGGGACTCCGGATCACAACGGAAGCAAACGGACTCAATCTTCACGCCACGAGATGCTATCACGATGCTTCCTCGGTTGCCGCTGTCCTGCAGCTTTCCTGCAACTTGCGGGATGCAAGTCCGAGCCAGGCAAACAAACAAACCAAACTCCGACAGGCATCCCATAAGCACCGTGTCGGACTTGCGCGATGCCATGCTGCGTCGAATCAGCACGGGCTTCTTTAATCTGCAAGAGATGTGGATATGCCCGTGCAGAGCGTAACTAACAGTCAGGCTGCCACGCAATGTGCTGCAATTACTCCTGATGCTGACCTGAATGCCAAGCCACTCCAGAAGCTCAAAGCTGTGAATGCCCTCCGGAATCCTGAGCTGGGCTGGGACAGCTGCGGCCTCTTTCGGACAAAACTGGTGTACTGATGTCTAAACTCGGAACGGAAGCAGGCTACTCCATTTCAATTTCGCTTTGAGCCTCGCGTCTCAACTATGGTGTATGGAACTGCCTGCTCAAGGATGCGCTCCAACGAAACACCATCACGGCCAACAACCTTGCGCCGCACAGCTTGCGCCACTCATGGCTCGCGAATGCGATGCATCTGAATCAGCTGCAGGGACACGGATGGGTGGACCGCTTCGTGCCAGTTTCATCTCCCGAACTTCGGCACGCAACGCCTGCACTGACCAACACCAAGCTTGTATAGTGTCACAGAACCCTTCACGTGCAGACATTTCAGAACAAACTGCAGTGCTGCCTCCATCTGCCGCAGGAGTGCCTGCGCTAAGGCGACAGAAGCATCTTCTGGCACCATGGATACCGCATAATACTGATGGGGCCAACTTCCGCAAAGCAGCTCCACTATTTAACTGAGTTGACATGAAATTCTTATCGCACTGAGACCAGCTGCATCCCGATCGCGTTGAATGGCTTGCACTTCTCGAGCCAGCCGAGCAACTTCCTGACTTGGTCGATTTGCGTCGCTCCAGAAGCCTAAGGCTGGATAAGGCATTCAGGCTGCGTCCTGGATCACCACATCTGCAAAGGATGGGCCTTTCAACAGGCGGGACTGAATCTGTGTTGGCGAAGCACCATCTGCGGCAGAAGGCTTCTGCATCTCTTTGGAATGCCAACGGCCTGTGATGTCCTGTGTGACGCTTGGGGTGTAAAGCACGATGCACGTGTGGTCTGAGTTTAAGGTTGGGCTTGTGCGATGCCTTCTTTCGTACCAGTCTGTCTTGTGCCGAAACGGGCAAAACATGCCCATGTATGCGTGCATGTCGGTAGGCAGGCAGGCAGGCCGGCAGGGAGGCAGGCAGGTGGGCAGTAAGTTTGTCAGGCAGGCAGTTACAGTAGGTCATTAGGTAGGCAGGATTACATATTCCAAGTCTCCCGCCTTCACAACCTGGCTACCTCCACAACAGTGGTGACTCCACAAGCTTCACTCATTTGGGGGCCGCCGGGCTCCAGACCTGAATTTCTGAAGCCAACATATGCCAACGTGACAACTCAAAGGTGGCAAGATATGTCGAAGTTACCCCACCAACGAAACCACGTCCGGCCCCTCGTTGAACACGGAGCTTTTTCTTGCAGGTCGTCTACGGATCTTCCTCTGTCACATGAAAGAACATCTCGCTCGACAGCGCTGGGTCGAGGCGCTGCCTTGACCGACAGTTTGCAAAGATGCACATCAGCAACTCTCAAGCTGCTGACCACGGGTCTGCAGCGGCATGGGTTGGTGACCGCGCAATGGACTCAAGTCTTCTGTTCCGCATCCGTCCACAGGGATGTAAGGCAAGGTGGCAAGGCACTTCACTCGCCCGAACGAATCACCACCCCGGGCACACAAGATCACGTGAGCACGATTGTGACATCAGAGATCCGCATCGCATCACAAAAGGTCTTGGAGTCTTGGAATGTCTTGGACAGACGAGCAGAAGGACGATGCAACTGTTCCGTGCTGCTAAACGAAATCGCTTCTGCAATCTTGCGTCACTTGCAACTCCAGATTGCTTCTGGCAGACGGATATGGCGAAACAGCGGAATAAAAGGCCACACATCGGAACCTATTGTCCGGTTTTGCATGACCGGAAAGAAGTGGGCAGTCCAGCCAGTGGAGGCGAAAGCACTGTTCTGATGAGCCTCCCCGCAGGCCTCAGGATGGCAGGAAGGACATTCTGGCCGGGAATGGATCAGTGTACGTGCAGCCATTCGCCTTTCTCGAAACCAACTGAAGCGGTGCCATTGTGGCTCTCCGGATCGATCGCCTAACACTACACACGGCATAGACAATCTAAGTCTGTGCAGCTTTTCTTTGGAGCGAGGGCATATGTCGAAGCTGGCTTTGAGAGTCTCTCTGAGTTTCATCGGACTCGACAGAAACGAGGTGACCAGAAAAGCTGAATGCTTCACTGTTTCATCACGAGAAGTCTTCAAGAACAGCTTCGCTCCTGTCCTGTCACGAAACGAGGCTGCCAGGCTCAAATTGGCATTGAGGTCTGCCTCGGCTCCCATCGAACCAGGCCGAAGCACGACTGACTTGTGCCATGATGTTAGCCCTGTGTCACGCTAGACGTCGATTTCTTCCCATACTCCTTCAGCAGCCAGTTTGCAAAGACCTTCGGGATGCATCGGAACCAAACATGAGTGCATTTGGGAACAGGGCCGCGGCAGATGCCCCTGCCTTGAAGGCCGAGTGACGTTGTTGCCGATACATTGTCAGCTGCTTCTCGGACATCTCTGCCAAAGTCAGACCGTCAGTGCCGTCCACTGCATCGTCTGGTATGAAAACTTCGAAGAGCTGGCCAGACTCCTGACTTGAGAGAAAAACTGTGGCAAGAGCACTGGCCCACGACGCAAGATGACGCAAGAACCCTGTGAGCTTAGCATATAAGCCTCAATAACCTCCAATGGCCACTGGGCGGCATGACCCCAGGTTCTACCGACGACAGTGCCCTCAGACTTATCAGTGGGAGCTCTGGACGCACGCAACCTGCCGAAGTACTGCATCGGCTCTTCGAAAATGTGGACTTTGCCTGTGCGCGGCGACACAAATTGCAAGGATGTGAGGTGCCGAGGCATCCCTGTTCTGCCTTGCTGCTTGAGACTGCCAATAATTCTGTGCTACCGGTACCGATGCGACAGCGCTTGGGAGCTATGCGTCGGTGTCCACAAGAGATGCCTCGAGCATCTGCGAAGCCAACGCAAGCGGCAAAGCCACATCGGCGGTTCGGTTGCCCCTCCATAAGTTTCAGAAGCCCGTCCACGCCAATGGTTGCCAGGACATACTTTGTGTACGGCCCTGGGAAGCCGTTCAAGGCTTGGATCACGAAGCCACTGTCCTGCATTCACAGACAGCAGCGACGATATTGATAAGGTGTCATGGGCTTGCATACTGGGCGAGTCCTGCACCACCACATTCCCACCGAGCAAACGAAAAGCTGCCTCAGTTTTTGCTGCACAAATCTTGGCCACGGAGTCTGCTTGGAGCTCGGGCAACTCCATGTCGCACATCTCCTAAGCCACAGAGTCTGACAGTAGGCAAGCATGCAGGATCGCTGATCCTTGCTAACGTTCTAAGGAAAAAAGTGGAAGGCGAAGCGCTTCGAGGAACGACCGAATGCAAGATGCTGTCGGCCGCTGCACTTTCCAGCACGACCCGCAAGAAGTCCACTTTGCCACGGTTGGTTGTGACGAACCTCAAGCGTATTCTGTCATCTTCCCCACCGTCCTCCATGTGGCTGTCCGTAGCTGGGCCAGACTGCCACGTTTTCGAAGAAAGAGCACCCGGCTACCAAGACACCGACAACGCTCAGGCTAGATTGGTCTTAGGCCATCCTCTGAAAGCGGCTTTCTTGCACACATGAGAAATCTGTGAGAGAAATCACCATGGGAATTGCATTATGCAGCTCACGCGATTTTGGGCGGACAGTCGATACGCATGTATATAAGCAGCTTGTAGCATAGCGCTCATGCGACTGACGCCAAGTTTCGCAGGCTGGTTCTGGTCATGGTGCCCGGACAAGCTAGTGCAATCGCAACCAGATGTTCTTGGAAGGTGCACCTACAAACGGCTACAGGGCTAAATCATCGACTCAGATCGAACAGCAGCCACTGCCACCACCACCACCATCACCACCACCCTAACAACAACCAAACGAAGAACAAGAGCAAGAGCGAGAGCGAAAGCACCAGCAGCAGCACCAGCACCAGCTCCAGCAGCACCAACACCACCCACCACCCACCGCCAACCACCCACCACCCACCACCCA
>BGNK01003864.1:3068-14768 GCA_003297005.1 Symbiodinium sp. clade A Y106
CTTATGCTGCACGAATCCCCCTGTTCCCCCTGCAGGCAACGTTAAAAAGCGAATCGCTTGCGCGCTGAGATCATTCCGGAACAACATTGCCTGCAGGGGGAAAGGGGAGCATGGTTGCTGGGTCTGCTAACCGCAGCAATCTGGCGCAGCCAGGTTTGTGAGCTCCGAAACACGGGTTGAAAAACTGAAAAGAAAACGGCTTCAACGCACAGGCCCTCAGGTGTAACATGCCAAAACATGCCAAAACATGCCATGCAATGCAGTGAAACATTCATGCTACAGCAAAACATGCATCAAAACGAAGTCGTTGCAAGTTGTCTTGGGAAGGGGTGAAGCCCCGTAGCCCGCAAACCGGGGTGAAGGGAAACCCAGGAAGGGGAGGGCATGTCAAACGCAGGAAGGGGGCGCAATGAATTGAGGCCAGTCTGGACCTGCCTGGAATTGAGGCCCAGCCACAAACGGCAAACCCCCGGTGAAGGGGTGAAGCCTCCAGTCCGCAAACTCCGGGTTGAAGGGGTGAAGGGGTGAAGCCCCGCAGCCGGCAAACCCCGGGTGAAGGGGTGTCCCGCAGTCTGGACCTGCCTGGAATTGAGGCCCAGCCTGGATCTGCCTGGAATTGAGGCGCAGTTCACATGGGTTGAAAACACTCGGACACACAAACCGTACGGCGTCCGGAGCAGAGCTTAACGGGGGTGAAAAGTGAAACGAGAGCACTTGGGCTGTGAGAGAAACTCACGACCAGGTAGACGCCCTTGGCCAACCCTCCGTCCACCAGCACTCCTTGAGCTGACGCGAGCATCCTTAGCCGTGATGTTGAGCGACGTCACATAAGTCAGCAGGCACCCTACATGTGCGAGGAAGTGAAAGGCAAACGATGCGCCTGGCTCCGAATGGTTCGGAAGCCAAAAAAAGCACCTTGTCCGGCACGGCATGAACATATTGTGGTGAGTGGACCCCCATCAGCTTGGTGCAACCGGATCTGAACTCGCTCTTGCCTGTGAGTTTTTGCTGTGATCTTCGCCAGCATCTGTGAAAACTTGACTTCCCAGTTTGAGTGACCAAGCTTAAGAAGCATGGGATGTCCCTGGAACCCCACGGATGGAAGCCATGCTGTGCAGGACTGCAGGCTGGCTGAGACATCAGCCAAAACGCGAGAAGGGCTCCCTGGCTCCGAGCCTCTGGAAGGTTCTCTTCCCTCGCGCTTTTTGACTTGGCGTTGCCATGGGGTCCGATGCCTTCTGGATGTCAGCATGCCCCTTCTGCATCGTCAATTTCATCGTATTGCTCACGAGGTACCTGTGATTATTAAATGTGCAAAAGCAAAACATCATCTTGTTTGTCTGCGCAGCTGTCATGCCTCGAGGTCGGAGGCGACTCCATCAACGATTTTTCCTGATGAAGAGGACCGACAGGGCGACCGAGACTCTCCAATAGACTGTGGGAGTGGCTGTAAGCTTTGTAAAGCAAGCAGCCCATGCGCTCTTGGGCACGGCATGCCACGGTAATTCGGAGTTGTGTTTGGTTTCAGCACAGAACCTCCAGCCTTGCTGCACAGGACGGCACAGGACACGCAATGTGCAAGCACACTGCAATCAATCAGGCAGAGGGTCAGCATGTCGGAGTTGACAAGAACCTTTGCTTGTCTTGGCCAGGATGCCTGCGTGCTGCAAGACTGGAGTGCCAGGTGCAATGATTGCCCATCCGTTGTCCATGCTTTTTGCTTTGTGGTTTCTGTGTTTTCCCCGTGCATTGCTTGGGACCATGCGTGTTTGCGTTCTATGTCTTCCCTTCAAGGCGAAGCGAAGCGGAACAAGTCGAGGCAGGAAGGATACATGGCATTTAGACGCAGTTGGAATCAGCCAAGAAGACTTTCCTCTGCAATCCCTGTTGTTTTAGAGTCTTACAGTTTCTCTGTGGTGCTGCGCTGCCAGCAACCGAGTCTGCGATCCTGAGCTTACTGCTACGGCCGACCTGCTGCGTGAGGCAGACTTGAGCGTGCGGCTCTCAGCGAGGATGCTGTTGGGAGCAACACACGTCTGATTGTGAGAGTCTTTTGCAGGCAGTGCAAGCCCATGCTCAGCCAGTGGTGGCCTGGAACTTAGCCGGACGATGGCCTGTGTGGGCTGTCAGTCGCGGCACGATAATAATAGTAATAACGTCATCGCAAAAACAATAATCGTACACCGCTACGCGCTCCCGGATTACTTCAATCGCTACTTGTAGCGCGAACGCCGCATAGAAGAAGGCGGGACGGGGGAGGGAGGGGGGGGGGGCGAGAGGCAGGAGTGGGGGCAGTGCAGCGTGGGCCCGCCAAAAACGAACCAGTGCCATGTAAGGACATGGTCCCATGGAGCTAGATCAAGAGACTCCAGGCCTCCGGCCTCGGCAGATAAACGAATGCCGTTACGAGGCCCTGGCCTAGGGCGTCCAGTCAAGCATGTGCTTCTCGGTGCGCCTGAGCCTGCAGCGGCGGCGGATAAGAGTCAGAGCGTTATCATAAGTTATATCATGCTTCGACACGCATGTCCTTGTCCTTGCCTTCCACGACAAGTCTTCATGTCTAGTGTTACCCTTTACTTTCAGTATTTTGAACAGCGCCATTGACAGCCGTCACCTGCTCCCACTTACTCCTAATGCTCTTACTCACAACGACTGTGGGTGCTAGGAGAGGGGGAAGCGTCAGGTGCATAGGTAAACGCTAATGTGCCGGTCCCACCTGATCGTTTAATAGGTCGAGAGCGACGGCTTGCAGGGCCCTCAATGTCATTTGCAATATCCAGCTCAGGAGCAAGCTCAGATTTAGATTCAGGTCTTGTACGGCAGGGTTTAAGATTCATGGCTGAAGTTCAATCACTGTGGGATAGCGAGGGAGGTTTCTTCAGTGACTGGCACATCGTTCGGAGCCTTCCGGCCGTGGGTTCCTTTCTTGAAAAGCCTTCTAATGCAGCTTCCGACCGGTTACGAGCATCGACTCGGGGTTTCCTTGAGGCCGAAGTCCGCGTGCCGCGGCGGAGGCGGTTTCCGAAACGGCGTCTGTGCGCCGCTTGGCAGACATGATGGGGCAGACATGATGGCAGCCTTTGGACAAGAATTTATAAGGCCCTAAGCAGCACGCGCGGAGCAGGATCCCGAACCCATTCTGAAACAGCCGAGTTGCGGCAGCCGCGCGACGCTGCGGCAAGGACTTGCGTTGCGGCTTTGGGCTTTGGGCTTTGGGCTTTGGGCTTTGGGCTTGGATGGGCTTCAAGGCAGCACTTGATAGATGCAGGGTCACAAGCGGCAGAGCTCGGAGAAGGCGAATAGGCTTCAAAGCCGTCTTCGCATCCACTGCGTATTGGCACCCACACTGAAAACGGCACAAAGTCGAGCAAGCAACACGACTGCATGAGGGTCCTTGGGCTGTTGCATTCGTGCTGCAGTACTGTGTTAGTGTGGTGAGCCGCGGCCGTTACTACTGCCACTAACGCCGCAAGCGGCGCAAACACCACCGCAATTGCCGTGCAGCACACTTGTGTGCGCAGTAACAACCGTGAACGGCGTAGCTGCCTGAAGCACTCTGGCTCGACGCGTCCTTCGACGTCAAAGCTTTTAAGGCTAGATCCTCCCGTTGCCTTCGGCGACCATGGCCTTTTCTTCTCCTGCGGCGGTGGCAGAACAGCTGGCTGCGGCGTTGGCTGCAGCGCGACGCGGGGTGGGTGTAGAGCAAGTCGCGTTGTGGGGCTGGGTGCGCCGGGCGGTGCTGAGATGTGCACCCGGCGCCGGCTGTAGGATCTGAACCTGCATGCCGAACGGCGCTGCAGCGCTTTCTATCCACACGACGTAAAAAAGGAGTCGTCCAGTTTTGGCGTCTGAGCTCAGAGTGCGACGGTTGTTGCCACCGCAAGGGCCGCAAGGGCCACGATGAAGCGAACGATGACGGCCATTTGTGCGGATGCCTTGACCACGAACTTAGAGAACACACTATGAGCATGTACTTCCTGAATTAGCATGAAACTGTAATTGCACAGCGCTAGCCTCAGGGCGCAACTCCTGTAGAGCATCCGGCGGCCTGCGACTCGAGAGGATCTAGGATTTTCAGATTCGCTCAGTAGAGAAGGAGGCCTTGCGAGCCCAGCGAAGTGGCGTCGGCATCCCAGCACGGGCTGAAGCTAGCTGTGTCCAAATCGTTTCTTGGTACTGTACCTGGCCTGGCATTGTCGACTTCCTGCACAAGGCAGATGGACGGACAGACGTTGCCACGGAAGCCGAAGCATCATCGGAAGCCTCGCACCCCAGGACAGGGCAACGGCCTTGAAAAAGTACGAGGAGTGCCAGTGCCTGAGCCGAGTCTCCCAAGACGTGTGCGCCGCAAGGTGGGCCTGGATCCAATCCTAAAAACTTTGGTCCAGCAATAGCTTACGAATTCCATAACATCGTTGGCAGTGGCCACGAGTCGAGAGCTGCTGGAGTATAGATTGATGCCTGAGGGCTCGAGGGCCTCCCGAACGTGCACAAGCTGTCTAGCAAGCGCAGACTGACCCTGCAAGCCCATGCAAACTCCACGAGTTGAAATGGGCATTCATTGGAATCAGAAGCCTTCAAATCCACCGAGGTCGCCAGCTCATCGTGCGCTTCCTCGCAAAGGCTAAGCTGCCCAAGGACGTGAACCTGGACCAAAGTTGAATCCCAATTCACGGGAGGAGCCATCTGGGCCAAACATGAACACCGGACTGCACAAGATCAGCCATCTTGCACCAAGCTTGAACAGCAGATTTCACCGGAAGCTGAACTTGAACCCCAGATGTCACCGGAGGAGTGCTACACTAGCTTAATCCCCGAAGACTTCTTCGAGGCTTTCTTGGCTCCACCATAAAAAATCTAGAGTTCAGGTTTGGCCCAAGATCTAGTTTCGGCCAGGATGAGAAATCCAGGGTTCATGTTGTCCCAAGATGTTTGCCCTTGGAATTTTGGGGGTCCGACTTTGGCACCTGTTGTTAAAGCGATGGCGAAGGCGGGTCCGTTGACCTACGGTTTGAAGCTTCCGTGTTCGGAAAGGGGATCTTGGTTTCGGGCTTGGGTTTCTTGACGTTTCGGGGTTCGAGACTAGGAGGTAGTCAACGCATGCCAAAAGCCATCCCAACACACTTCGCGATCCATGGCCCGGACACGACGTCAACCTCACTGCCCGAACCACTTTAAGCAACAACTTCCCGAAACGAACCCCTAAGCCCATTCGAACATAGGGATGTAGGGACCTGGGCCAATAACTTCTTGACTTGACATGCTGTCTTGTGTGCAGGACCAACCTCAGAAGGATCGTTTCGCCTGGCTCTCAGGATCCTCCTCTTCGGTTTCGGCGGACCCTAGGAGTGTTACAGGGTTTCAGTAGCTGTTTGGGTTTCGCTTTTTAACCAAAGAGCTCGTGAAGCTCCGGAAATCAGCTCCTGGGGTATAAACACAGGGCCTTGGAACTCTGAACCTTCGCCAGTTTTCGGATGCAAGCCGAAATCCCAAATACGGCTTAGGGCTGGCTTCAAGGGCCCAGAGCGCCGGTCGCATCCTTTTGAATTGTTGTTTTGACTGCAGTGTAGGTTATGATTACAAGTTATTACTGCTACAAGCAATACTGCTGTTTCAGCAAATGCTATGATGATTTTCGGTTCAGGGTGTTGTTGTTTTTGGTTTAGGATTGAGGGCTTTTTGGTTTAGCATTTAGGGAGCGGATTCTGTGCATCATGGACTGTGAGCCCTCGGCGAACTTGGCTATCCTCACTGTCTTGTGCCAAAAGAAGGATCGTTCTGTGTTCTGCTAACAGTACGGCTTGTGCCGGTGACGCTAAGTGGATCGACTACGAGATGTGGGTCAGGACGATGGTGTCGCTTCCGGTGCAAAGTATGTTCAGGAAAGGTTGTCAAGAGCCCCCGCATTTCCAGCCGATTGGAAGTACAGTACAGCAGCACTGCGGCTGGGGATTAAGTTTAGCCTTTTTGGCACAGCTTCGTTAACACCCTACCTACTTGATCTTACTAGGTTGCACGATTCTCCGAGAAGGGCCGAAACAACCTGCTAGGTCGTGCCTTCTCCGGGAATGGGAACCTGCACCACGAGCGCGCAGCATGTGGGAAAAACCTTGCAGCGCGACAAGTTGTCATTGACCTGACTATGGGATTTTATGACTGCAGCCTGGGTGCTTTCCTCAGTCCAATTAGGAGGTCATGCCTCACGAGCATGCATGTTTTCTTGTTGAGGGCTGTGCAGGGACGCCGGTAGGGGGTGCTTCAGGGCAAGCTAGTGACGGTGTGATGCTTGCTGTTTTGGTGGTAATGATGGGGTGCTTGTCGTCAGATGTGGACGCTGGTGGCAGTTGCGACGGTGGTGGTACGATGCCGGCAATTGGATGTGTGTGTGTTGCGGTTGATTGTAATGGTAGGCCGGCAAAATGAACTTGTCGATGCCATCGAAAAGGTTCATATGTTGCTAGTCACGTCTGATGAGTGTCGGTGTTCCTTCTAAGCCGACCCTAAGGGCTCTTAATCCTCAGCCAGGGTTGGGGAGCTATCCGAAATCCCCAGAATGCCAGAATGGCTTAAAGCCATGCCAAGCAAATCTAACCAGCTTGAGATGCGACGAGCGCAAGCCTCGGACCTCAAAACTCGAAGAGTGTACGACAGAAAGCGCTTGGGCTTGGTGAAAAACCATGCCCTCCCCCTGGACATTGTGGAGCCTTGAATGTTCGACTCGCTCCACAGCTGTGGCTTGCAGACTCCGTTTTGAATGCTTGTCATCGTGTTCTCACCAGTTTTTTGAGTTCAACTCGAAGCAGCGATCTTCAACCCAGAGCCCGACACAGCTCTCCGAGACCCGAGGGTTAGTCCTATGAGCCCGAGGCCTTGCTGGATAAAACAACAGCTGCGACAGCGCCAATCAGCAGTAAGTTCAGGTGCCTTGTGTGCTGCTTTGACCCCGGTGCCGCCATGCCGGCGTCGTTGCTTCACTGGATTGCTGGAGTGGGCGCGGCCATTTCCATAAAGATCTCGTCATCAATTGCACCTGAGAGATTGAATTTATTGCAGTGTTTTGGGGCAAAGCTTGACCTAGCGAGCTGTTACTATCATTGCTTTTTCTATTGTTGTACCGACTTGGATTGTTGCAAATGCTTTGTACAATATGAACACCCTGAACAGCCATCAACAAAACCAACGAGTATTGCTCTTGCCGTGACTCTCACGCCTCGCAAATCCAGGATGACGTCGTGTGGCTGGCACCATTCTTGACAAACAACGTCAGCTACTTCTCCCGGCTAAAGAACATCAGCATCTATGGCATCGTTTGTTGGGTCTCTTGTCCTTGATCGGTTTTGCTTCCAAAGAAGTAGTGCGCCTTCCGTCTCAAGCACCCGCCGGCACAGAAGGGCACATTCCTGTTTTGTTTCGGTACACATGGACCAGCATCTGCAAAGCAAGCACTGAGATGCTAGTCGTAGTGGTCCTTCTTGCAGTGGTGGTGTTGATTTGTGTTGTCTGTTCGATCAAGCAGGACTCGTTTCACCCAATGTACTCTTAAAAACTTAAAAATGGCTTGCCAGCATCCAGATTTGGCAAGCTACCACTCACGACAGGAGCGCCAGCTTGTTGTCTGCCGGGTCGGAAGGTCGGGCAGGCAAGGCGCGACCAGCAGTAGCAGAAGGCAGAAGTTGTTAACCATGGGCTTCGGGTGCACCGAACCGGACCACAATGAACTCAGGTTCAGACCGCCATTGCCATGTGCATCGCCTATTCGGGCAACAAGCTCGTGGATTCTTGATGGAGTTTGCCTTCCTTGGTTTACGGGTCGGGGTTTAGGGTCGTATTTGGTAGGTTTGTTGCCCCCGGACGGGGCTTCGCCGTGCTAAGGAGATGGTGACCCGGAATTCCAAAGATGCGTGGTCTTCCGAGAAGATCTTGACTGTGCTGGCCGGCTCAATGCTGGCTCTGTACTCTATCAAGTTGCTCCATGAGTGGGTGACAGAGGCAGAAGAAGACCCTCAGGATACCAAGGAAGATGCTGGGCAAGAGACCCTCGGCCCAAACTTGCGGCATCCAAGCTTTGGATCACGAGCGAAAGCTTCCTTCGGGTTTGGGTTTTAGTTTGAGATGCTCCCAAGAAATCATAAGACTGCTACGTCCGGCCCAAAGCTTCAGGAACAAGTACGCGAAAGTCAGCCCTTCGGACCTGGAGGGTGGCGGGGAGCTCACGCCCGGTCGCAACGAGTCCAGGTGCGCACTTTTCGACTTTTCAGGGTGGTGTTTGTGGGCTAGGTGCTAACGAGTCCCAACACCGCCATCCGCCAGTTTGAAGACTCTTCATGGCTGCAGTAACAAGCAGAATCGCAAAGGCAGTCATTGCCAGCGTGCATTGCCAGCGAGAAGACTGATAGTACTTGTAGTAATGGCAAGGGCAAGAGTGGGAGTAACCGAGGAGCAATATCAGCATGTTTTGCGGCAGATAAAACGAAGCTAATCTAAGGTTGGTCATAGGTAGCATATAGTAAGAGCATGATCATTGGTGCTAGTATATACAGTACTTGGTACATGCATATATGTATGTATGTATATTTAATTATGTAATTATATGTATATGTATATGTATATGTGTATGTGTATGTATATGTGTATGTGTATGTATATGTGTGTGTAGATGTAGATGTAGATGTAGATGCAGATGTAGATATAGATGTAGATGTATGTGTATATATACGTCTACATATACATATACGTAGATGTAGATGTAGATGTACATGTATATGTATATGTAATGTATATGTATGTGTATATGTATATGTATATGTATATGTGTATGTGTATGTGTATGTGTATGTGTGTGTATATATATACATGTGTATGTATGTATGCAGGTATGTTTGTATGTATTTTGGTGTATATATATGCATGTATACATATATATATATATATATATATTAAATTTAATATGTATTTGACGGGTGTCATGGTAAATATTATGTTAGCTCTTTCGTCCAGCGGCTCCAGGCAGCTCATGTCAGCGAGGAATCGCCCGATCGAGTCTGCGAACGCAGCATCGGAGCCCCGTCGGAGGTATTTAGAGCATCCAGTGTTTTTCTTGGTCACACCCGCATGTGTGTACTGGTACGACTACTCGGAGAAGTATATAGTGATATAATGTGTATGTGTGATTGATCTGCGTGCATTATTTAGTATTAACTATTAATGCATACATTACACCGTGTCATCCGGTGAAAACGAATAACTGGACGACCGGATCCGTGGATAAATGGTTTTTGAGGAGTTACGCATGGTCGCATTACGTTCTCCCGAAGAAAATTTCGTGGCACAAGTCAGGACCATGACAGGAAGAGCTTGGACGACAAGGTGCGGCGGCGCTCAAAGCCTAGACCTATACAACCCTCGAGTTCCAGATCACTCCGCCCTCGAACCCTAGAGCCCCCACAAACCCAAGTCTGCAATTTCTTGAACCCCAGAGCTCTTACACCAGCTAAACGCTAGAGCCTTAAAGCCATTCACCGTCCGTTGACGATTTGTGAAACCAGTCGGATTCTGAGACAGTCAGCCAATTGCGCTAATGTAGATACGAGGGGGAGCATGAAAACCGCTCCTCCGAATCAACACCTACGGTTTTACTCCTGTTTCTATACTGTGTGTTCTTTCATGTCGTTGTTGACAGTGTGACATTTGATGCCGGCAGGAGTCTGCACAAACACAGACTCTCTTCGTCATCGCCTTTATTGGCTCTCTGGATGACCTTACTCTTTTCGTGCCCATGCTGGTGGGGAAGGGGCCGCTCGGCTGCACCAAAATATCGACCAGAGTCACACACCAAAGCTGGGGTTGGGGCATTGTTGGCAGCATTTCTATCATGGGAGGCATGCTTCATCGGAGCATTTGGCGGTTGAGTGCTGTTGTTCCTGTGACCCAACTTTGAAGCTAGACCCGAAAGATGCCCTGTTGTTTGGATCATATCCGTGGCATTCATTCCGAGAGACTGCCGGGTGGAAGTGGTTAGGCATGCAGCGAAGCAGCAACAGAGCTGTGTTCTTTTGCTCAAGCTAGCTTTGGCAGTATTGGAAGTATACTTACTATCACAAGCATCATTCTCATCGTCATCATCAACCATCACTTCCAGGTTTATTTACGCAGATGCCTACTTTGCCATCATTGTAACGTCATTCTCACCATTGTCATCGTTTGCTGTTACTGCTGTTAGTATCATCCCCGTCTTGGTCAACATCACTCTTGCAAGCACTATCGTTGTGACTCAATTGTGATTTCATTGTCGTTCTCAATCCACTGTCTGTGACTGCTACATACTGCTACTATCAGGTTTGTTATCAGGTTTGTTGTTACGATTAGTGTCACTGCTATCATCTTTTCTGCCACCATTGCTGAATCTCGAGAAGCATCGTGGCTCTAGCATTCCGGCCGTCAGAAACAGAACCTTACACGTGCAGCATGGCACGAGGTACGGCCGTGTCTCATGATAGCAACATAGTATCAGGCAATGGGGCTTGTCATTCCCACTGGTCGTGCTGCCTACAGGTTCGACTTTGCACAGCTAACCATCGGCGCGTTGACCGCCGCTTCGTTGATCGCCACTCGGTTTCGCTCAGTGAGCAATCTTGCTTGTCATGCTGCACAAAAAGCTGAAGCTGGACGTTGCCAGCACTGCAACAAGCCTAACCTTTCCATACTTCTGACTTGTGTCACAGTGCGATGTTCTGCCTGACATCATTAGGCAGTAGCAGCAGCCGTAATAGTACTACTAAGTAACACGACTAATAATAATGATGACAGTGACAGGGTGGTGTCACTTGCGAGTGGCAGTAGTAATCGCCATGGGTTCGGTGGTGGTGCTTCCGTCGGACGAGCAGTTGTCACGACGGGCGTTGTCGGACTATGGCAGTAGCAGCAGGCTCGCGATCTCCGCAGCAAGGCTAGCAACTCTGCCGAGGGTACCGCGAATTGTGCTAGGTGCCACGTCGGGTAGTCTTGGCAGCAACAGCAGAAATTAATAGGAGTGGCAGGAATTGTAAAAAGTGTTTTAACAAAAGACATTTTAGTCACTATCGTTGCTGATACGGAGACATGAGCATGCATATTTGCCGTAACACTACGAAGTGTAGGGCTAGTGTCAACGACGGTGGCATAAAAGTATTCGGGAGCAAGCGCGGCTAGCATTGGCACCAGCATGGATCAAAACATAGCCATGAGTCATCATCAGTGCTGTTCGCGGAACCCCCCATGCTTCAGGTCATCATTTGCCTGTTCGTCGGCCTCTGTCAACCAGTCGCCGACTGCATCTCCAAAATACCTCTCTTCGCAATAGTTGCCGCTTGCCTTCAATGAGCAACGCATATCCTAATGCCACCAGACTGCAACTCGTGTTCAAGCGTTGCTCAGGTCGCTTTTGCCACACTGCTGTTGGTCAAGCTCCTCGCCCGCACAGTGACCCCAGCCCACCGTCCCACCTGCAAGGCACACAGATTCATCCTCGGAGTGAGTTTGCTAACGCACTGATGCTACAGCTTCGGCAACAACTACAGTTGTTAACAACAACGACAACGACAATAACGACAATGATAATGATAAAGATAGCAAACACAGCAATATCAAGAAGGATCAGAACACCCACAACGGCTACTAATGCTACTGCTACGGCCACTGCCACTGCCCCTGCCCCTGCCCCTG
>BGNK01003864.1:16710-59845 GCA_003297005.1 Symbiodinium sp. clade A Y106
GCAGGCGCAGGCGCAGGAGCAGGAGCAGGAGCAGGAGCAGGGAGACCGACATGCACGCCAGCTTGAATCAGACAGGGCGTTGCCTGCCTGCGCTTGGGATGTTGTTGCGCTCGATGGGTATCCATTATGCTCAACATGTTCATGCCGCAGGAGATCTGAAGAGAAAGCTGGTGGAACTGGTTTACGGCAGCTGAAGTCTCCCTCCAAGAGCCCGGTCACATGTCCATCAAAGAGACTTGAGTGTGCTCACGATTCCAATATTAGTAATCAAATCATCATCATCATCGGCAATCATCATCTGCATCATCATGGTCATCGTCATCATCGTCATCGTCGTCATCGTAATCACCGTCATCGTCGTCATCGTCGTCATCATCGTCATCATCGTCATCATCGCCATTGTCGTCATCGTCATCAACGTCATCGTCGGCATCGTCGTCCTCGTCGTCATCGTCGTCGGCATCGTCATCGTCATCGTCATCATCCTTGTCGTCGTCATCATCGTTGTCGCCACCACCACTACCACAACAACACTACCACCAATGCCACCAACCGCCACCGTCGCCGCCACCGCCGCTACCACCATCACTATCAGTACAGCCACCGCCACCACCGCCATCACTATCATTACCGCCACCATGCACCACCACCGCCGCCACACCTGCGCTCGCTGGAAGTGGGTGTCCCTTTTCGCCAAGCTGCTGATGGACCCTGACGCCGAATCCAAAGAATATGCAGAAGATCCGATCTGGTGACTACAAATGCTGTGGCTGGAGGATGACGATCCCAAACAAACTTATGCAGAAGCAGACCGGGAGCTGTGGATCCTCGCAAGGGCGGCCTCAGCTGACATGCGTCACGAGCTGTCCTGCTTTTTGTGCAGCGCTTGAGAACAGAGTGCGCTCGTGCGGCTCACAGTCATGCTAGTCGTCATCGCCCACGATATCTTCACGGTCATTATTAAACATTAGTCGTCATCATCATCACCGTCATCATCATCACTACCGCCGTGAGACCTCAAGTCCGGTTGAGATGCCACATCGGCCGCACGCCCCGGTTTGTGTGCCAAGCTTTGCTGCAACTGTCGCTGCCCTGTGTCTTCGGTCCGGAGAGGCCTGACGAAAAGCGAGAAAACAGTGCCTCAATGGCCTAGGTACACTTGTATGAGTCGTTGCCTTGTTGATGTCAGGGCTGATGTGGACGGCCAGTGGCACTTTGCAGAACTTGTTTCGGATCGGATCCTGGGATTGGCTTGAAGCCAGCATGCATCCAATCCCGTCAAAACTAGGCCTCTCGGTGACTGTCGTACATCCGACGATAACCGACTTCCAAGTCAGGAATACTGGAAGGATAGTTGCCTAACTATGGAATCCTTGAATGACCGATTGAAGCTTTGAGACTCAAGGTCGTCGTTGGACCGTGCATGGCGCGCCCTCCACAACATTGAGGAGACCCTGCAGCAGCTGCTTGATCGGAGGCATGGGCGCGAGACTCCAGAGACCGCGGACTGTGGCACTGCCCCTTGTCGCAAGCCCCGTTAAGTGTAAGGGTGGAATTCACGAAATCTTGGCCCCTTGCACAAGCTGTGATTGTCATCAGGGTATATCCCGCACATATCCCAGCGACTCAACTGCTGTCTGCGCTGCCATTGCCACATGCCCACAGCCTGTTCCCTGACACACATGCTTGGGAGTAATGCTTCAAATGGAGTCGGGCAAGATGAGCCCAGGTGCGCAGTTCGTTGCCGGAGACCTCAGCGACGATGTGTACCGACGGCCCGACGAAAGCATGCAGCTGAATGAGCTGTGTTGCTGGATGGCTGCCAAGAGACGATTGAACGATCCACTCCAACTTTATAGCTCAAGACGTCCCAACGGATTGTCAACAGTGAGTTCCGTGTGCGCGTTCCGAGGTTGGCGATGGGGAGTTTGATCCCCACCACCTCCTTTTGCAGCTCGGTCTTTGCCATCGGCCTGCTGGCACTGCTTTTCACTTGCATGCCTGGAATCTTCGCCGAATAATAACATTTGTAGCTCCGGTGCCTCGGTAGTTGCGCTGGGTGTTGATTTTCATGCTGTGTTCTCTGATGACGTTGGCTACGACGGCGATGGTGATGATGATGGTGACGATCATGACCGTGCTGATCACGGCACGAGGACGAGGAGGAAGCGGACGAGAACCTGGTGGTTCGCAAGAATACAGAAAAATCGCCCTACACCGCAATTTCTGCGGGAAGCATGGGAAAACTCAAAACGGAAAAGCCGAGACACTGAAAGACCATCTCGGCTCACGCACTCACTGTCACTCACCCGCTGCAGTCACAAAACTACAAGGCCTGACACCCTCTTCCGGCACAGGCTCTTGTCACATGCACGTGTGACGCATAGTTGATGCCAGTCCCCCAACCCCCATCCCACACTCCAAACCTAAAACGCAACTGTATTCTTTTTGTCAAGGCCCCCTCTCATGTACCATGCCACGCAATCCATGACTTGTCCGAGCATGTCCAAGCCATCCTAAACCTGGCCCTAAACGCCAAGCCCCTAAAATCTAGACCAACAACTAACGCAAGCAGCAGGCAGCACGGAGCCGGGAGCCGGGAGCCGGGAGCAGGGAGGGCAGCAGGCAGCGGGGCAGCCTCAGCGGGAAGCAGACAGCAGACAGCAGACAGCAGACAGCAGGCAGCAGGCAGCAGGCAGCAGCAGGAGGAGTAGGAGTCCAGCGGAAGTGGGAGTAGGGGAGAGGAGTAAGAGCAGGCAGCAGGCAGCAAGTGGAATGCAGCAGGCGGCGCACAGCAGCAGGAGCAGCGCGAGGAGGAGTAGGAGTCCAGTAGGAGTGGGAGCTGGGGTAAGAGCAAGAGTAGGACTGAGTAGGAGTAGGAGTACTGTGGTAGCAGTAAAAGCCGTTGTAGCAGGATTAGGAGCAGAAGCACGCCAGCAGCAGTAGGAGTAGGACCAGGAAGTGGAGTAGCAGCTTCAGAAAGATAACATGAGGTGGGGCAGCAGCAGCTCTGTTCTATTCGTGGTCGTCGTAGCCGTAGTCGTAAACCTGCTGCAGCAGTAACATCAGCGGTTGCAGACGTGGCAACGCCACCAGAAGCAGTTGTGGTAGGGGTGTACTGATATCTGCATAGCGGTGCGCGCGCGCTTTCAGCATATCATTGGGCACAGGAGGTAAGACGTCCGGATGCTGGACCGCAATAGTTGGTTGTACCGGGTGTTTGCAGTCACTTGTAGCCGGGGATCCACCAATATGATATTAGCTTATTACTGGCGCATTAGAGTGTGAGTGTCCAAAGTACGAAACGATAGAGTCCACCCGCTGGGCCTTCTGGATTTTGAGAAATGCCCAAGCAGCTAGAGCATTGTCTTCCGTGAGAGGATCTGCGAGCCTGCTGTGACCATAGTCTGCAACAGTTTGGGGTTCGACGGCACCTGCACGATTAATACATGTTGCAGATTGTGGTGTTCGAGCCTAAACCCTGAAATCTCACAGGCCCGCAATACGGACAGGCAGTGCTTCAACTAGCATGTGGCCGGCAAAGCAAAAGGGTGGCGCACGACTTTCTTTTGGTTGGGTTATGACCCTCATGGATTTGCTTTCAGGAAGGGGCCAACGAAGGCACAGCCGACCAGGGTGACATAGCAATGAGTACGTACTGCAAGACACAGATTAATGCTCCCGCGCGCCACAACGTGGCCCGACATGTGTGCTGTGCTTGCCATTGTGCGTTTGCCGTTCTGCTTAGAGCTTGGCCCCGGAACGTTTCACATGCTGAGCATGCGGACCCTGCTACTTGACGGTTCAACTTTTGCACTGTGAAGTCGAGGCGCAGCGCTTGGAGACTGAGACCGCCGAGCACGAGAAACTTTATTTCCATCACCAACTCCCATCAGTGCCAAAACGGATCTTAAAGTTTCGACCATAAGCCCAACAGTGGGTTCTACGCATTTCCTTGCTTAGCCAAGAATGCCTTCGCTGTTCAACCTTCGCTCAGGTATAAGCTCTGGCACGCAACTAAGCCCGGTAGCCGCAAGATGTAGGGTCCTGCCTGTAGGGTGTACAAAAATTGCCGCTGCAACACCCATGAACCCAACCTGAACCGTAAACCCAAGCCTACGGGGTCCAGCTTGCTTTGGGCGAAGACGAAAGACGTCCAAGCAGTAGCTTGGGGGCCGGAGAGGGGTGAATCTCCAGCACCAGTCTTGGTCTCAAGGTTTTCCTTTTTCGGCAAAATTAGCGTGGTTGCGGGGTTGGGGATCAAGACTGTGCCAACACAGCTGTCTGTGTTGCCTCAGAAAGATAAGAGTGTGTACACACGTCTTCAAATCCACCCCCCCCAAGTCCACAAACCTGCAAACCCTCAACCAACATTTCTAGTCATTTGTTTCGTATCTGAACCCTGTTGTTCATTGTGTTCAAATACCTTACAAAATATTCCACCATAATCATTATCCCATTTTGGATAGTAGGGTTGTGAAGTGCACAAGGGCCTCCCTCCCCGGGCCTCTGGCCGCAGACTGCGGTCACGATGTGCAGACGCACAGATCTGGCCGTGTTGCAGCTTTGCATCTGCAAGTCCTTCGAGAGCCCACGAAGCCCCCACCCCATCAACGCCCTTTACCCTACTCCCAAAACCCTGAACCAGAATCCCAAAACAATCATGCAGAGTAAGGGCTTCATGGGGTTCAAGGAGTTGATGGCCATGGTCTGAGACGGACGCTTCTGTTTTCGCCAGCGGTGCCAGAATCGCCTCTCGACACTCAAAAATACCTGCCGACCGTCCCCCATGAAAGGGGTTTAGGGTTTAGGGCAGGGTTCAGGGTCCCCCCTGCACTCCAGAGCCGAGTGGAATTTTGTAAGCCTCCTAGAGGTGAGAATACGCACCCAATGCGCAAATCAAACCTATGAAGTATGTATGCGTCTTTACATGTGCATGCATTTACAGTTCGTGCGTCTATATGTTTAAAGTGGTTCTAGATAGGTATGCATACAGGTAGATAGACAGATAGATCGATAAGTAGAGCAGATGTGCGGATTGATGGACAAATCTGGTCTTACGACTTTAGGTTCCTCTTTGGTCTCTGTTCTTGCTTTCCCCGTCCGCGTGCCGCTGCCGCCTCTTTGCCAGCTTGCGCCCATGGGTGGGCGGGCGCAGGGTCTGTGCCATGGCCCGGGACTTGGCTAGGTGAGCTGTGAGGAATCTTTCTGTTTTGCTTGTCATATTTTTGATGTTGTGGGATTTTTTGCTATTTTGAGGGGGTTCAGGGCTTTGGCATTTTGGGATTCTTTGGGGGTTTACGTTTAAGGTTTGGGTGCGATTTGGATTTTAGAAGTCTTACAGGCTAGGTAGGGATTGTCAGCGGCCAAGACGTTTGAACGCTGGCTTTGCAAGAATACTGCCTCGGAAGCCAACGATGCCTACGTTCAAGACTGACCTGGCAGGTTTACAAAGACCACCATGCTCACTGCCCATAGTCTTGTGCGCTTGAAGCTCGCTGAAATCGTGCTTTCTTCTTTTCGATACAAGACATCATTGACCCTTGTTCGAACCCACAGCTTGACGCGACCCCGTGATCGCCAGACGATGCGCATTTCTGCCTGTGCAGTACCTGAGTGCCGTGACTCCCGAAATCGCAAGCGCCGGCTCAGGCATCGCTCGGCTGGGTTTACCCATCTCATGGAGCGCTCAGAGCTCAGGTGCAGGGAGCGCATGGAGCTGCGATTAACGCTTCTTTTCTTGTGGATATGCTTGCTCGTCCGGAAAAGGACGGCCATGTGCAGCGGTGTCCTATGTGTTCTTGTACCTTGCTCAGGTCTGGAAGCAATTTGGCACATCGTCCATCTAGTCTAGGATCCAGACAGGCTCGCTCTGTCATTTTGCAGCTGTTTAGGGTTTAGGGGCTTAGGAGTTTAGGGTTTAGGGGTTTAGGGTTTAGGGGTTTAGGCTTTAGGGGTTTAGGGGTTGAGGGTTGAGGGTACTGTAGCCTAACCAGGTCTTTGTCTTTTCTGCTGCAGTCGGGGGATGGGGGCTTCGTTGGCAGGTTTCATTAGCAACAGTTTAACGCAAGTGCCCTAGGCAGGGTTCATTAATGCCTGATTTCCTGTTATTCTCCTGGCTGGACATGTTGGTACTAGTCTTTGTGCGGCAATTAGGGCCGCGTCTTATGCCGCTCGTACTGCTCCCATCGCTCCTATCAGCATCTTCGATTCAATTGATACCCGCTTGCATTGCATGTTACCCCAATGGGCCAAGACCGGGACTCTTGCTGGAACGGTTGCTTTTGTCTTGCTGTATATGAGTAAGTATTGCCTTCGGTATTGTTGTCATGAGTCATGAATTGGTAGTATCGGCTTTCTGCATCATGTTCTGTACATGTTGTGTGTTGCTGGCATTAGCTATTGTGGTGGTGATCACCGTGATGGCAACGTCCATGCTGAGCTGTGATTGGCCATGGCTTGGGGTGTACAGATTCCGCGTTGTTTTCCTTTGAATTCAGGGCTTGAGGCCTTTGCGACCTAACAGCTTTCGAGAGCTAGGCCAATGGTATGCAATCAGCTGGAGGCATAGATATGGATACAGAGGCTGTGAAAGCAGTCGCCAGACGAGGTTGCGGCAGCACCTAGCTGCATAGAGGCTCGTATGTTCATAGCTACTGCCCGACATAGGTCGACAAGTATTCAGATACGGGGAAAGGTATATCTGCAAACACGCAGGTAAGTAAATAGGCAGAATATACACATGGATACGATAATGTACCACATCGGTACACATGAGGATTACACGTCGGGCAATTTCGAGCAATATCGGCCGTTCGTCTACATGGCACAGATACTTCTATGCAGAAAGACAGACACATGCACGTCTGTGTGCATGTATAAATACATATATATATACACATATTATGTTTATGGATGTATGACTGTATGAATGAATGTATGTGTAAGTATAAGTAAAGCTGTCTTTGCACACACTCTCGGAGAGAGCTTCAGTCCGACATCCCGGCACAGGCCGCCCGCCCGCCAAGCGGTGGCGAGCATGGAGCGGGCACGGCTCTGGCTGCGGCACTGGCCGCACTCCCGGTTTCGAATGGGGTCTTCCACCCTGCGGATAATGTTTATGGGTCTCAAGGCTTGTGGGCGGTTTTGGGAGTTCTGCTTCGTTCTATCATATTTGTTTCTTTTTGGGTCGTTGAAGTACTCGTAACAGGGAGCAAAAACCGGGAGGTTGATAAGCAAGAAGCAGCAAATGACTGCAAGAGGCCATATGGTTCTGCAACAGGACGGCTGCCAAATCCTGTTGTACCCTCCAGCTTAGGCTCTCTTGGCTTCAATTTCACGCAGTGTGCTCGTGAGGCCTGCGCCGCTGCACGGGCACAGCGGCGGCCGAGGGGAACGTGCCGAGCTACCACGGTGGAGGCAAAATGAATAACGTTGTACTAACTCATGCAGCCACTCACAAGAACATACAAGAACTGAAACATCACTAGCATGAGTTTGCATACTCCGATGTCACGGTAGGATGTGCATATGCGTGATAGCTTGACACTTTAAAGACCAAGGTGATGCCAGTGGTATACTGCTCAAGTCTTACTCTAGCACGCTCAGAGTCAGAGGATACCCAGCAAGATCCCGCTCTCACTATGATACTGTTGATGGACAAAATCCTGCATGACCCTAAGGACCCTAAACTATGGGAATTATGGTATATTCCTTATTATGGGTAGTGCAGGATTTTGTCCATCAGCCGTAGCGCCATGCTTCGGCCCTTAGGCCCTTGCTCAGCGTCCCTGAGATGCGACAGGCTGAGTCTACGACCGGCCTTGCTCCGTGGGAAATCGAGGAGGACTCATCTTCAGGGGGGACTTTGTTGCAGTGGGACTTCAGGTATGGGGTGCAGGCGCTTATCAGTTGTTGTCTTATTGCAAACCTGACCAGGGTCTTCAGCTACCTTCTTAAGGACGTTTCTAATACAAGGTCTGGGGCAGAGGCCTCGGCCCATGTTTCTTAGAAGGGCAACGCTGGAAGAGACAGAGACGACATTGCATTGACGACTTTGACCTGGCAGGAGACCGAGGACGAGCGACAAGCGCGTTACGCGCGCGAGGCAGATGAGATGAAGCTCAAATGGGACGCAAGGCCAGGAGTGGTTTGAAGCTCGTAGCGGCGTAGCGCAGCAGCCGGTTCAGCGTGCACAGGCGTTTGGAGGAGAAGCACTCGGCGCAAAGGCGCCAAGCTTGGTCGCAGAAAGAGCAGGAGCGAGCTGGGAGCTCGGGGTGTTTCGCCGAGGGCTCCAATGAGGCTTGGGAGCCCTGTGCCCTGTGTTTTGGGGCCGAGGCTTCCCTCTACGGGCCGCGGGATCCGATCATGGAGGCCTACGAGGCCAGGGCTTCTGGAAAAGGAGGGAGGCCAAAAATCCTCCGACGGATCGGATCTCACTCCAGGCTCGGATGTACGAGGAGGCCCGAGTCATCGAGATTAGACGGCGGCAGCGGGAGGTCTACGAGCGCATCAAGGTGCTCTTCCAAAGGTTCCTGTCCTGTCTTTTGTACTTCAAGAAGCATGCCCCTTGCGAGACAAACAGGCAGCAGGTAGCTAGAACCTGATGATGAAAGCCGAAAGGTTCTCTCGGCCTGCTCGCAAACTTTCCATGGCAACCTACTGCTCCTGCTGATTTTTGTTTTGTGCTTCTGCTTCGTAGCGAGCCCTACTCGCACAGCGTGCCGTGGTCCAGCCTGACTTCTGATGTCTTAACGCCAAACACAAGAAACAGCCAGGCCCACAAGGAGGGGAAGCCGCTGCCTCCGAAGGGCACTCCGTACGTCCGGGCCCCGAGCCTGTGGCGCTTTGTTGTCTGTTTCAAAGGATCCTCTTCCGGTTGTGCCAGTGCTGATCCAGTGCGGCAAAAACGAAAAGGAGTGCTGCCGGTGATGAAACCTCCCCACAGCAAGAGAGGACCGGATCGGCTGAGTGGCCGTGATCTGACTTAGCCCTCTCGCAGCCAGAAAACTCCTTACAGTAGACCCTCTTCAAGACCCCAACCCCCCAACCTAAACCCCAAACCGCCTGCACGTTGTTTGCACCCCCGTTGGCCCAGTTGGTGCTGAAGCCTGCGCCCACAGAGCCACCGAAGCCTGAAGTGTTTGACGTCTCGGGCCACTACAAGCCCGAGGAGGTGCCCAAGCTTAGGGCCCTTTAGGGTTTGGGGTTTAGGGTTTAGGGGGCCTAGGGAATTTGATGGGGGGCTTCATAAGCCAGTTGGGCTCTTCAAGGTTTCGTGGTTAAGGTCTCGGGACTAGTTAGGGACCAGGGTTAGGGCCTTAGGGTGTAGGGCTTCGGGTTCAGGGGCATTGGGTTTCATATGGGACCTTTCAGGGTTTGTGCTTTGGGTCTCGGGGGAAAGCTCTAAGAGGTTTGATGTTGGTAGGCGCATTATGCAGCCTTTTTCGGCTAAGGTTACATCCGCAACCCGAACGCCCAAAACCTATGAACCCTGGACTTCTAACGTGTTTTCTGCAGTGCTGTCATAGCAGTCCTTCGATGTCCCTATTCTACCGTGGGACCATAACTACCCCTTCAAGAGCCCAAAACGGCCCTGTAAAGTTATATCAGTCATAAACCCAATTATACCCGAACCCCAAACTCACAGATATCTGTCCTGGTCAGGACATCGAGGCAAGAAAGTACCAAGCACCCGACTCCTATGCCGGGTGGCCCAGTGTGCTCTCATGCTTTCGGAGGCCTTGGAGGCCTTGGCGTTGTCGGAATGGGGCTCGCGTGTAGTGTCTGAGGTTCGATGCAGGGGGGCGGAACCTAAAACCCAAAAGCTGAACTCCCGCTCCAAGAAGAAGAGGTGTCACCCACCGGCCCGGCCCCACCGCCCCGGCACCAGCGCGGAAACCCGCGGGCGGCGGGGCACTCGGATGGGCTTCAGGGCTATCGGGAAGGGACTTTGGTATGGTGTTATGGTTGATGGGGAGGGGTTTACTGGGTTGACCATTGAGCTGCAATTCCACGAGGCCATTGGATCCTCAGTTCTAGTGAGGCTTTGCAGGTGCATGTTGAGGCATATTTCAATCCAGCGGTTTGAGCCTCTGGCCTTCTCGGCTTGTAGCGGCTGAAGGTGATAAGCTTGGCGCTCAAGTGGTCTGTGCTTCAGAGCGTTCGGTGTCATACTTCGAGGCTTCCGGATGTTCAGTTGCGAGCAGGTTGTTCTCAAGTGAGGCCCACCCGAACCACCAGTCGCCACAAGCCGACCCTCCTCACTTGCCTACGAGCCATTAGACCCTCTGTCTTTCTGTCGGCCTGTATGCATGCATGAGGTCACTAGGCCCTGCGGTAGACTCTTCATTGAAGTGCTTGTCCGGCAGATCCAAGCCCTTCTCCCTGGACCCAAGGCGTGGGAGACGCCGCAGTATGCCCCGGTTCGCCCGGGAGGGCCTCCGCCAGAGGGCCAAGAGATGCCAAGAGGAGACAGGGTCGCAGAGACTTGATGACTTCGTTGCCTGTGACGCTTTGACTTCTGGCACCGTCAGTCTTCCCTAAACCCTTAACCCCACTCCCTAAAACCAGAACCGTTGCATTTTCCATTCGGCCGCTCGCCGCTAGCCGCGCGAGCCTTGCCGCTGTTTTTGTTCGAAATCTGCGAGAGTATGCTTCACCAGTTGGCTCGAAGTCGACTCGACGTCCACCACCACTGCGACGAGGACGATGACGAACGACCACCGCCACCGACAGCGACGACACAAGAAAACGGCAAGAATAGGACAAAAGCATAAGGCTTTTGGGGGTCCGCCAAAAGCCCGAGGGACAGGGACTCGAGGGACCCCCAGAAACATCGTTCCGCATCGCGCCGAGGCCTAGAGAGTGGCCCGAGCCGGGATCCCTGCCTGCGGACACGGCCGGGGCTCCCGGGCACTCGGCTCTTTTGGGGCTTGGCTTGGAGGGGTTAGGCTCTTAGCTGCGTTAACGTGCAAGACGCTCCGGCTGCCGTTTTTTGATTTTTCGCTTTCTGAGAGGCTCAATCTGTTTTTGTCGTGGTTGCGCAAGCTTGTTTTGGTCAGAATTTTTGATTTTATTTTTCAAGCAAGAGTTTCAGAGGGTTTTTAAATGGCCACAGGATCTATGGATTTTAGTTGTGAGCTCTATCGGCTTTTCCGGGTTTTCGAAGTTTAAGAGTATGTTGGGAGTGAAGGTTGCGTCAGGGGCTTTAGGTTCGCTGAGGAGTTCAGGCCAGTCTGAGCGTTCGTTAGGAGTCAGTGTGCCGTGGAGTCGAGGGCGTCAAGACTTTCGTGCTCTGCTGAACCTGGGAGAACCCACCGCTGAACGCTAGGCCGCTAGGCTAGACTTCGGCTTGGAGTCCGCAACCCGAAGCCTAACGCTTCCTTGTCCGTGCCTAAGCCCACCTCCCTGCACCATACGCATCCTTAAGTCATAGAGCCTGAACATCCTCCGAGTACTCCAAATCCTGAGCATCCGTTCGCCCCATAAGAGCCTGGAGCTCCGATTCTGAGCTTCAGCCCTCCAGGTGCCGACGGTGCGGGCAAAGATCGAGAACGAACGGGCCAAGGGCCCCAGATCGAACTTTGCGGCCTCTAGGAGTTTGGTGTTCAAGATTCATGCAGCAGGCTTCGCGTCGGGATTAGGGGTTCAGCGCCAGAGAATCATCTGTACGTGAGAGGTTTTCGCATCGACAGACACCCATCAGCTTGCATTCAATGCAGAGCCCGCTGATTTCCGGCTTCTCTGAGCTGGTTTGATGTCCGTAGCGACGCCACAACCAGTACTGTACCCAATCGCAGGTGTTTGGGCCATAGTTCAGGGAAGGTGCGCAAAGAGGGACACGGCACGAGGCACGAGTGAAGTCCAGCCAGAGCCACCGCGATCCTCAGAGCGGTGTGCCACGACCAGAGAGCGTCCAATTGCCAATTGAGGTCCTTGCAAAAGCAGCCCTACATGCATGTGTAATGTTTCAAGCGGATTTGGCAAGTATTCGAGGTGGCAGGGAAACATGAAAATGGAATCAAAGTCGCAAACCCTAGAATGCAGCCTAACCTTGCACGGAACAGCTTCTGTTTGCAACTCCTTAGAAGTAAGGAAAGCACAGGTAGCCCCTCCGTGAATTCCCCAACCCCACCACGCGTCAAGCTAGAATCCCATAGTTCGTTTTCCCGAACGCACGTTTCCCCTCCTACAGCCCAAGATCCATCGTGTTACGACACCCTCAGTCCTTGCCGGCAGGCAAACCGCAAGTCTCGGCGCCAGCGGATGCTTGAGGAGCTCATGAGTTTTGAGTCTTCTGGGGACTTTGAGACGTCCGTTGCAGGAGTCGAGGTCCTAATCCCGAGGTTCGAAGCTGCAACTGGGCACAGAACATACCTAAACCTCGAAGTTCTCAGCCCAAGCCTTGTCAACCCTTGAGACCTTAGCCTATGAACCCTGAAATGCCAACCCCAAACCTGAAGCTCGCAAAGGAGCAGGAGAGGATGGAGCGAGGCGAGGTCGTCGAGGCCGGTCTCTTCTGGTCTTTCGCGGCCGTGCCTAAACAGAGTCAGGGGTAATATGGGGGCGTCAAGAACTGGAATAGGGCTTTTGGGTATGTTCTAGGTTCTAGTATGAATATAAGAGGTTGGAGGGGGATGCTATTAGAAGAACACGACGCACATGCCGAAGAGAGATGTTCGTCATGTGAGTATTACTGATAGCAAGCGTTGTTCTGCCACTTCGGAGGTTTGGACATGTTGCGTGTAGCTGTAAGAGAAGACGTGAGACTCGTGTACGTAAGCTGCTGCAGGTAGAGCTGTAAGCAGGAGTGAAGTTGTGGAAGGCAGGTTTGAGATCTGCAGCCCCAGGAGGAGGAAGAGGACGAAGATGAAGACGAAGAGGAGGAGGCAGGGTGCTGTGATCGGAGCTGTCACGGGTCAGTGTGCCAAGCCCCCGAGCGCGCAAAGCTCCAACACCGACTCCCGAAAGCTGAACCTCCCAATAAGCCGCCCTAAACCCCTAAAGGCCCTAAAAACTAACCCTAAACGCCCTAAACCCAGTAAGCCACGTAAGCCGTAGCAAGCGGTGAGGAAGAGCTGGAGGAGGCTGCAGAGGTCGCTGAGGCCGAGGAGGTCGTGGACGTTGCTGCTGAGGTTGGGTGCGACACCAGAGTTCATAGAAGACCTTGGAACGAGGATTCAATACGAGAGGAGTCAATGCGCACCGTAAGTGAAACAGAAGCACCAGTTTCAACACCGTGTGTACTATCATGATCAGTCTTCCTGTTTTGAGTGTTACAGCTAGTGTGCAGCATAGCGGCATAGCTATCGCCGGAAACAAGTCAAAAAAAATTCCTTTTGATTTGCAACCCCTCAATCCTGAACCCTGTATGTGTGCGGACTTTTGCTAGGCGCCGCCATCGAATCTGCCGTCGGCCGAAGAGGCAAAAGCAATGTCCAAGCCCCAGTCCGCAGATCCCCAGGGCAGATTACGCTATGAACAGCAAAAAGCTACAATCACGTTGAACGTGAATACGTAAACGGGATACCGTTGATGTGACAAGATCCTGCACCACCTGGCTAGGCTGTGCAAAGCACGGCAGTGGAAGTGGTCGTGGTCACGTAGTCGTCATAGTGGCGGTGACAGTAGTGGTTGTCGAGTTCTTGGTCGTCGCCCTCGTCGTAGCAGTAGCAGTAGTCGTAGCCTTACAGCAGTAATAGCAGTGGTATTGCTAGCGGCAGTGGGTAGTGGGTAGAGGTAGAGGGTAGTGGTGAGGGTAGTGGTAGTACCGGTCGCAGTGGTGGTAGCTGTAGTTGTGGAAATTGTGGTAGTTGTGGTCGTTGTGGTAGTTGCGGTAGCAGTAGCAATCGCAGCCGCAATCGGAGTAGGAACAAGAATAGGAGCAGGAGTCGGAGTAGGGCGTAGGGCGGGAGTAGGGAGTAGGGAGCAGGAGCAGGAGCAGTAGTAGTAGTAGTAGCAGTAGTAGTAGTAGTAGTATAGCTATAGCAGTAGCAGTAGCAGTAGCAGTAGCAGTAGGTAGTAGGTAGTAGGTAGTAGGTAGTAGGTAGTAGGTAGTAGGTAGTAGGTAGTAGGTAGTAGGTAGTAGGTAGTAGGTAGTAGTAGTAGGTAGTAGGTAGTAGGTAGTAGGTAGTAGGTAGTAGGTAGTAGCAGTAGCAGTAGCAGTAGCAGTGGGTAGTAGCAGTAGCAGTCAGTGGTAGCAGTAGCAGTCAGTAGTAGCAGTCAGTAGTAGCAGTCAGTAGTAGTAGTAGCAGCAGGAGTAGTAGTAGTAGTAGTAGTGAGAAGAAGAAGTAGTAGTAGTGACCAATGTACAAGCAGCCAGAAATACAACAAAAGGGTATTGTGATCTAAAGCTCCCGAGTGTGACTCTATGACTGCTGTTGGTAAATTCCCCTATGTGTCGACGTAGCTCCCAACCTACCTTTGGTTAGTAGGGAGTGGAAGAATGGTAGTAATAGTAGTTAGAATTGTACCCCATTCCTCCATTCCCTACTAACCAAAGGCAAGCAAAGCCCTCCGTTTCAACCTTAGCCTTCAGCCCGATTTGGAGTTGAGAAGACGGCCATCCGCGGCCGGAGGCAAGCCAGATGGACCAGAGCCTTGAGCAAAGGAACCTCTACACTCTAGTAACTAGTACATTAGTATATTAGTATATTCGTATATCAGTATATAAGTATATTAGTATATTCGTATAGTAGTATATAAGTATATAAGTATATTCGTATAGTAGTATATAAGTATATTAGTGTAAATGAGTACTCCTCACAAGCGAGGACTGTGCCGAAGCTGAAAGAAGCGCTGAAAGACGCTGGACTGCCGGTCACCGGCCGCAAGGCCCATCTCCGATGTCGCCGGTGAAGGGAGTTTGGCCGAGGGACAGCTCGGTTTTCTGTGCAGAACCATAATCTACCCTAAACCCTAAACCCTTATGATTTTCTTGTCTAGAAAAGGGTGGTGTTTGGGCCTGCATCTTGTCGAACAGCCATGTCCTGGACTTCATTCCCCGAGCCAGCTCCAGACACCACTGCTCAACATAATGCCGAGGGAGATTCAAGTTGTTTTATGCAGAACTTGTGCACCTCAATGAATCAATCCCAGTGTAGGTTTCCACAACAGTCGACTCGGAGTTTGAGTGCTGTTGCTGCTGCTGTGGTTGTGGTTGTCGTCCTCCTCTCCTCCTCCTCCTCGTCTTCGTCCTCGTTCCTCATCTTCCCATTTCTGGTATCATCTAATTGATGGTGGGATGTTCCCGTCTGTTGCACGCACTGGAGGCAGAGCTGCTGGAGCGGCTTCTGGAAGCCATCGAGGGGAAGTGAGGGGCGTAGTGTAGCACGAGCTCTGTTCGATTCAGATGCAAACCGGTTTCAAGACTGGCTCCCAAGTTCAACCGTCTCAGATTCCCCATTCCACCACAGACCTCCCCAAAGAGATATGTCACTCCCTTCAAGTCAGGATGATGGAGGTTGGCAGCAGTACCATGCATCAACCACATGCGGCATGGAAAGATGCGCGGAGGTCTTTAGTTCATGCGGTTCTTGCATGCAACAACCAAGAACCGGCTGCACCGTCAGTCTCTGCTTCTGTTCTGACTCGTACTGCAACATGAGCCGGTCGTGGTGAAGTACTCGCAGCTGTATGGTCAAGTTGTTGACACTTTGCAGCTTGCTGCATGTCCCCACCTGACATGGCAAAGAATGGGTTTGAGATTGCTAGGCTTTTCCAAGGGAGCAGTTACACTGCCATGCCTTCGACTCCTCAGCGTTGCAGCAGGCGGCACAAGTTGGGATGCTTGTCTGTCCAAGAAGAAGAGTCAACGATGGCAGATGCATGGAAGAAGCATGAGAACGCATGTCATGTTCAGTGCTCAAGCTGCATACTTTAGATGGTTCGGTCATGTTCGGACATCGGTGATGGTTCGCAAGAATTCAGAAAAATCGCACTGCATCGCAATAGCTCAGAACTGTGAAGATCCCCGATACGCAAACTCCGGTAAGACCTCCCGGAGCCCGAGAAGGTTCATACTCCGCACTCCTTGGTGTAGGACGCTGAAGTGCAGACCGAGCTGCACATGCAGGAGAGGTTTGGGACAGGGTCTGTGTGCTCTCTCTGTCCGTAAATGTTGTTTAGTCCGTACGGTGACACGTCGTGAGAAACAGGTACACAGAGGGAGCACCGAAGGTAAGCGGGGGCCTTGGCAGCTCGTTGCAGTTGAAGTGCTTTTGCGTAGTGGATCAGGGGTTTGGTGTTGAGGGCTGGCGCGCGGCGTGATTCCTGCCCGTGACTCAATGCCTTCTGACCACAGAAAGAGCCAGAGAGGGAGAGGTTCTTTCCTCTTACCAGGCTAGACGATATCCTATCCCTTCAAAGTGGGCTTCACGCAGTTTCGGACCTACCGCTAGGCCACCACTCCACGCAAAAAGTGGAAGAACATCATGAGGAAACGTGACCGGCACGGAACTCAGAACAGATGATGGTGTGGTTAGCTGATCACTCTGTTCAGTAGTGTTTGTTGTGCCTCGAGGGTTTTGGAGGCAGGGCGCGTTCGGTGTGGAGGTGATATGCATGGACTTGTCTTCCATGCCACGTGTTGTACCGGCATGGGGGGAGAGTGCTGCTCGAACGATGGCGTAGCGGCTGAGGCCCTATCGGTCAGCGATGGCTGCTTGGATTTAGATGCAGGCCGTAAACCTTGAACCACCATCCAGACCCGTTTCCTCCCCATCATCTGCGTCCGCTCCATCGTCATCAGCATCATATGGTAATGCCGAACATCAACATCATCGACTTCAACAAATGCAAAGTCGTCCTCGCCACCGCTCCACTGTTTCAAACAGCCTTTTCTATGTGCATGGTGGTGGCAGCACTGGTAGTGATTGCTATTATGATGTCTGGCTAGTCCCTGCCGATGTGCCTGCTGGTATGTGTAGGCGTATTTCTGGGTGTGAGTACAGTGGCTATCCATCCTTCAGTGATGCTGCTAATGCTCCTGATGCTAAGCAACGAGCTTCGTTATCATGCCGGGAGTTTGTTAGGCAAGTTGTTAGGGTCCATGTGTTGCACAACTTGACGGGTGTTGGTGGCTTTAGGGTGAGTACACGCCCGGGAAATTTGATTCACAGATCTTCTGTCCTGTCTCAATAGGTCTAGAATAGGTCCGTCAGAGATTATTGCATTGTCTTGAACAGCCATACGCTCTAGCTCTTAGCGTTGCCATGTCTTGAGGACTACACTTATTCAACTTCAGATCCGGTTGAATTTTCGAGTGTTTAGGGTTTGGCGGTTGTAGTGGGGTTGGCGGGGGGTTGAATCCACACATACCTTCGAAAGGATTTATCACGACCTGACAATCCCGAAGATCATACTTCTTGGTCCCAACTCCATACATAGGTTAAGTACCTGCTGGACTCGGAGCAGCAGGAGCAGTAGGAGTGGTAGGAGTAGTAGGAGCAGTACGACGAGCAGCAGGAGGGACTTGAAACCTCAAGTAGCACAGCCGCATGCACACTGCGAGACTCGCCGCAAGGCATTAAGCGCACTGCTTTAGGAGACGAAACTGTAGGCAAATCAGCATCGTCAGCCTCGTTGCTCTTGCCGTCATGAGATGGTTTCGTTGCCTGTTGTCGCTGCCATTGTTGCTCTAGGTATCAAATCGTGTCTTAGCTACTCCGCTAAAAATTGTTTGTGTTCGTAGTGACGGTAATTGCGATGATAATGGTAACAGCAGTGGTGATGCCCTGCACCTTAAGCCCGAAGTCCGGACCGCGTGGTAGAAATCTGCTTCGAGGACATCAAGTTTTTGGAGGAGAAGGAGAAGGCGGGACTTTTTCCGGCCCCGCTGCGGATTGAAAGCCGCATCACAACAGCAGGAAGAAGCTTGGTAGTTTAGACGAAGAAATGAGTCAGAAGCAGCAGGATCAAAATCATCACTGGCATGCTTCAACAAATACGCAAGCGAGAAGAATCACCGCCACCATCTCCAGCAGCAGCACCAGCACTAATGGCAAAAGCAGCCGCAACAGCAACCCCTGAGAATCTTCGATGTAACATCCGACAATATTTGAAACGTTATAGAAAGGCACCTTAAGCCAGCCATTAAAAACACGTGGAAAGTGAGAGCTCGTCGGAAGACCATGAATCGAGCCCGGGAAGCAGTAACCCAATCAGCTGCAGCGAAACAACACCAACAGCATCAATGACCAAAGCAGTGCAATCGGAGCAATTACGGTAGCAACAGAGTATAACCAATAATCGTAACACTCGTAAACTAGTTCTAGCCAAGACACCTGCCCGCCACGGCCGTATGAAGTGGCTGGAAACCATTCCAACATTTTGAGCTGCACGACTCTGCATTTTTTTCGCAAGTCGCAGCCAGGAGCTGGACGCAAGGCTAGAAGATGTGCGGATTCGGCTTTCAAGTGGATGATGATGGTGCTTTTTCCATGCTTTTATCACTAGCATCGCCATCGGCCGGACAGAATCGCGTTCACAGGCCAACTCTGGCTACGTTCTCCGAACCTGATGAATCTTTCTACCGCCACAGCTCTATGCACATTTAGGGATGTCTTTGTGTGGAATGGGTGGAATCCTGGAATGCAACTCGCGCCCAAAAATCGTCTGCCACAGTGTGCCAGTGTGCCATCCTCGTTCACTGTTTGGGGTACACGCTGGCGTTACCTTTCATATCATCCATCTTGACCATCTTCCTCAATACAACCACGCTGATCAGTATCACCCTTCGCGGCCTCACAATCACATCAAATACTGCTTCTCACGACTGCTTCTTTCGCCTGAGAAAGCTGACGGTGATGATACTGGTGATGAAGATGCCGATAATGCAAGGAAGAAGCTCAAGTTCACGATAAAGGGAACCAGGATGATGCAAAAAAACTGCACCCAAACCACTGAGTGCTTAGTGTTACACCCATTGTTGTTATGAATCTTGTTAGTACTGCTGCTGCTGCCGCTTCTGCTGGTCGGTGTACATCTGGGCTTGTTTTTGGCCTTCTCCACGGCTTAAAGCCGGTATCCAGTGCTGGGAAGAGGATGTTTCAAGACTGCGTGCATGTTGTAAACCAATGTGCTTTTGACACTGTGACTCTGTGGCCTACCTGGTTTCCCTCTCTGTCTATATAATATGTGTATGTACGCATGCATGCCTGCCTGTATGTATGTATGTATGTATTTATACGAATTCATGAATGTATGAATGAATGAATGAATGTATGTATGTATGTGTTTGTTTGTTTCTCTCTCTCTCTCTATATATATTTATCTCCAAGCGCGTTCCCATCACTCAATGGCATCCGTAGCTCTGGTGCCTGGGCAATTCAGTTTCTAGGCAGCAGGATGTACGCGCTTGCCATCAGCAAGCGCATGAGCACCGCCCATGCTGTTGGGGCCTGGGATGGACACAGACCTCTCGGGCAAACCCAGAATGTGGTCTCAAGGCTCGCACCAGTACTTGTCACTGCTAAACAGACGTCGAGACCACAGAAGACCAGTCTTTGATGCTTGATCAGAGATTAGAGTTCGGAAGTAATGGCGTGGAGTAAAGTGGAGTGTGCGGGTTGTGTTTCTCCACAGCACTTGCCACATAGCACGGGCAAGCGCCCAACCTACAGATGTATTCGGGTCTCGAACTTCGAAGAGGCAGACTGTCTGTCCCTTGCGCCACCCTTCCGCCACCTCCTTCCCTCAATTTCGATATACTAAAGAAGCCAACTTTCGAAGACTAGAAACGTCAGGCGACAGTGGCAATGGCCGACTTGCAGGCATGGTCTGGGTTCGTGGAGGTTTGTAGCGTTGCTGCCACTGCTGCTTCTGCTGGTATATGTACTTTGACTTAGTCGTCGTGGAGGTGGGGGTAGTAGTAGTCGCCATCGTACTGTAGTAGTAGGTGATCGCAGCAGGCACTTCTGGTTGTAGTTGTATCAGTACTAACATTATAGTTTCATACTAGTACTGGTATGAGTATGAGTATGAGTATGAGTATGAGTATGAGTATGAGTATGAGCAGTACTAGTAGTAGTCTTGGTAGTCTGAGTAGTATTAGTAGTATTAGTAGTATTAGAATATTAGAGTATTAGAGTATTAGTAGTCTTAGTCGTCTTAGTCGTCTTAGTAGTCTTAGTAGTCTTAGTAGTCTGTCTTAGTAGTCTTAGTAGTCTTAGTAGTGTAGTAGTAGTAGTAGTAGTAGTAGTAGTAGCAGTAGTAGTCTTAGTAGTCTTAGTAGTCTTAGTAGTCTGAGTAGTCTGAGTAGTCTGAGTAGTCTGAGTAGTCTGAGTAGTCTGAGTAGTCTGAGTAGTCTGAGTAGTCTGAGTAGTCTGAGTAGTAGTAGTAGTAGTAGTAGTAGTAGTAGTAGTAGTAGTAGTAGTGCTCTAAGCCTTTGCCAGTTTTCGGATGCAAACCGAAATCCCAAATACGGCTTAGGGCTGGCCTCAAGGGCCCAGAGCGCCGGTCGCATCCTTTTGATTGTTGTTTTGACTGCAGTGTAGGTTGTTATTAGAAGTTATTACTGCTACAAGCACCTGGTGCGCAGCCCCTGTGCTACTGCTGCTGCTACTGCTCCTGCTGCTGCTCCTGCTCCCGCTCCCGCTCCCGCTCCCTTGGCGTTTAGGGATTGGGTTTAGGATGGCTTGGACATGCTCGGACAAGTCATGGATGGCGTGGCATGGTACACAGAATGGGGCCCCGACAAAAAGAAGACAATTGCCTTTTAGGTTTGGAGTGTGGGATGGTCAAGCCCTGTAGTTTTGTGACTGCAGCGAGTGAGTGGCAGTGAGTGCATGAGCCGAGATGGTTTTTCAGTGTCTTGGCTCTACCGTTTAAGTTTTCCTGTGCTTCCCGCTGCTTGTGCTGGTAGAGCCGCGACGCCTGACTACCTCATCGCCGTTACGATCCGTTACGTTTTTAGGACCGCAGGGTTTAGGGCAGTTTAAGGGTTTAGGATGGTTGGTCATGTTCGGGCAATAATTGTAGTGGTTCGCAAGAATTCAGACAAATCGCCCTACACCGCAATTTCTGCGAGTCACGGTATGGGGAGTCACCGGACATGAAAGACCGGTATTTGTCACGTCTGCAGTGCGTTTGTTTTTTCGCATCCTAACTTCGGAGATTTGGACCCGCACTGTATGTGCGAGTTAACTTCTGCTGGCATGCTGGGGAGTTTCATAACATACTTGACCCTGACAAAGACCCTAAATGTTGAGTCCTTATGGCGAGCCATACGATAGTATCCCTCGTCCAAGAAGAATCCGCTCGTGCTTGTCGTGTCGGCTGCATGGAAGGCTCCCCCAACATCCGTTTCCGGTTCCACGGGTACCCCAAAACTTTGAAGATCCCCGTCACGCAAAACTCCGGTAAGACCTCCTGGAACCCGAGTGAGAAGCTTTCATACTCCGCACTCTTTACCGTAGGAAGGGGCGTGCATTGCTGAACGTGGTTGAACGTGAACATTGTGTTTCATGTGGCCCTTTAGCAGAGTGCTTACCTGCGTCGGATATTGCATGGGCTTGAATCAGCCATACGCTTTAGCTCTTAGCATTGCCATGGCTTCAGTACTACACTTATTCAACCTCAGATCCGGTTGTTTGGTGGTTGTGGCGGGGGGCTTGCATCCGCACGTACTTTGAGCAGGGTTTATGACATTAGAAACCCGAAGATCATACTTCTTGGACCCAACTCCATACATAGGTGAAGTACATGCTAGGCTCCATGACAAACAAGTTCAAACAAGGCTTCTGAAGCAAATCCACGACGAGGGATGCTGCAGTGCCACCAGACACGGCACCGTTCCAAATTCCCTCCCCAGCAACTCCAAAAGCTTACAGCTTCGAGCCCGACTAAACTATAAGCCCCCTGAAACGCAATCAAAACTGAACATGCTTGATTGCGAAAGCCTCCCAAACTTAAACCCGTATGTAGAGGGAGCATATATATATACACACGTGTAAATATATATATATATATATGTATGTATGTGTGTATGTGTATGTGTATGTGTATGTGTATGTGTATGTGTATGTGTATATGTATATGTATATGTATATGTATATGTATATGTATATGTATATGTATATGTATATGTATATGTATATGTATATGTATATGTATATGTATATGTATATGTATATGTATATGTATATGTATATGTATGTGTATATGTATGTGTATGTGTATGTGTATGTGTATGTGTATGTGTATGTGTATGTGTATGTGTATGTGTATGTGTATGTGTATAGGTAAAGGGAAAAGGTATAGGTATAGGTATAGGTATATGTATATGTATTGAAACAAACACACACCCACACACAATTAGTACGTATGTATATACATACTTAAATGTGTGTGTGTATGTATGGATACAGCTATCTATTATATATATATATGTATATATACACACACGCACACAAACACATGTAATTATGTATGTACGTATGTGGATCCCCCAAGATCCGTTTCCGGTTGTACAGGTGACGTCCGTCGGTACCGGTTTAGGTTTGGGATTTAGGGTGCTTCGGGTTCTGGGGTTTTGGGTAATTTGGGGTTTTGGGGTTGAGCGTAACTTGTCTTTAGGGGTTGGGTTTGCTTAGGGCTTAGAGAATGTGGATTTCGTAGCTCATGGAGGTTCTGGCAGGGCTTCCGTTTACAATATGGGTTGCTTCCACGGCAGGGTGGTACAGTCTACATATGCAGATCGGTTCATGCTAATTAATTACTTCCGGTGTTATGGGCCGTTGACATACGGTGTGAAGCTTCGGTGTTCGGAAAGGGGATCCTGGTTTTGGGCTTGGGTTTCTTGACGTTTCGGGGTTCGAGACTAGGAGGTAGTCAATGCATGCCAAAAGTGGATAAAGCCATCCCAACACACTTCGCGATCCATGACCCGAACACGACGTCAACCTCACTGCCCTAACCGCTTTAAGCAATAACTCCCCGAAACGAACCCCTAAGCCCAATCGAATATAGGGATGTAGGGACCTGGGCCAATAACTTCTTGACCTGACATGCTTTCTTGTGTGCAGGCTCAGAAGGATCGTTTAGAGATGGTCCTGTGGCTGAATCCGATGCACCTCGGCTTTGGCTGGCCAGGGACGGGACTTCATGTTAAAAAGGCACAGCCAATTGAGGTTTCAGACAAGGTGCTACATGTCAACAAAGAAGAGAAAAGCTTTATTCATTACTGCTTTTTCAGCAAATTATATGATGATTTCCAGTTCAGGGTGTAGTTGTTTTTGGTTTAGTTTAGGGTTGAGGGCTTTTTGGTTTAGCAGTTAAGGAGCAGAATCTGCGCATCATGGACTGTGAGCCCTCGGCGAGCTTGGCTATCCTCACTGTCTTGTGCCAAGAAAAGGATCGTTTTGTGTTCTGCTAAGAGTACGGCTTGTGCCGGTGACGCTAATTGGATCGACTACGAGAAGTGGGTCAGGACGATGGTGTCGCTTCCGATGCAAAGTATGTTCAGGAAAGGTTATCAAGAGCCCCCGCATTTCCAGCCCGACTGTAAGTAGAGTACTGCAGCACTGCGGCTGGGGATTTAGTTTAGCCTTTATGGCAAAGCCTCGTTAACACCCTACCTACTTGATCTTACTAGGTTGCACGATTCTCCGAGAAGGGCCGAAACAACCTGCTAGGTCGTGCCTTCTCCGGGAATGGGAACCTGCACCGCGAGCGTGCAGCATGTGGGAAAAACCTTGCAGCGCGACAAGTTGTCCTTGACCTGACTATGGGATTTATGGACTGCAACCGGATGCTTTCTTCAGTCCAATTCTGAGGTCATGCCTCGCGAGTACATGTCCGCATGCGTGTTTTCTTTTTGAGGGCTGTGCAAGGACGCCAGTAGGGAGTGCTTCAGGGCAAGCTAGTGACGGTGTGATGCCTGCTGTTTTGGTGTTTATGTTGGGCATGAAGTTTGCGAGCATGCTTGTCGGCGGCCGGCAAGTAGATGTGTGTGTGTGTTGCGGTTGATTGAAATGGTAGGCCGGCAAAATGAACTTGTCGATGCCATCGAGAAAGTTCATGTGTTGCTAGTCACGTCTGATGACTTCTTTCTAAGCCGACCCTAAGGATTCTAAATCCTCAGCCCGAACAAACGAGGCGGCTTCTGCACGCACTATAGCACAAACAAACGACATGGAGAGGCAATTCAGATCTCAGATTTGATTTCAATATCGCGAATTCAGTTGATTATAGAGACCTAATCTAGCGCTAGAGCCATCCACAAAGGAATAGGTCCTTTTTATGAATATTCACTCCGTCTTCTAGATATTTTTTATATTATCTAGACAACAGATAATCTATATACTGCTTCAATTATCATAGAATTTTCATAATTGTAAGATCGAGGTTTCTTCTTAGATAATATGATGATTATCTTCAAATCGGGGAAATCTTCATAGTACGAATTCGATTATAAATATGCTGATATATACGAATATAATTAATTATATAATTATTTTCAGAAAGATATAGAAAAAATTATATTTAGGATTTCAGGATTTCAAGAAAAATCATTATATATATATATTTATATAGAAATATATATTTTTTTTCTTGTTATATAATCGGTAATCTTTCTGCTTTCGTAAGATATGAATAAGATTTATGGTCTTCTGATTAGGGAGCCACGAATAAATTTAACGGAATCGAATGCTCTATGCATTCTTATATAGGAAACGATTCGCTAGTATTTCGAATAATGGGGTTTCACGGAGCCTAAATAATAATCCCACTAAAATGGCTCTAGAACTTATTAATTTGAAGCGCGTAATATATAACGAAACGAAATCTTCGTATGAGAGTAAAAGGCGTCTATTTATTAATCTGCTCGGCATTGGTTAGTAGTAATAACTTCGTAGAGGCGTAGTGTAACCTCACAAAAAAGAAAGCATGGGATCTGAATATAGTGGTATCTCTCCAAATAAGAGACTCAACACCCTTAAGATTCCCCTCGTTTGTATCTTACGTTATACGTTTAATTCATCGTGGAGCCCTCGTTGTAGATCAAAAGATAAGCGTGCTAAGCAATCGCTCCTTGATATTCTATGTCGTCGTTTCAATTGCGTATCAACTTTCTCACAAAGACTGGAGAGAAGAATCATGCCTCCGTATTCGATTCTTCCAAAACTCTCAAATGTAACAGGCTCATAACCCAAATTAGCTATCATTACGACTACGTTTTCGTTCTGCGTAGCTCGTAGTCATACTCAGCGGTTCTATCGCCGCTTGCGTCAGTATTGACGAGAGCACCGGTGATGTAACAGTAATATCGAGAGCAAGCCTAGGGAATTTCCTCCACGAGTTCGGTTTCAGACTAGGCGGCGCTATGAGTAAAGTGGCAGCAGGTGGGAGTTGCGGAGCTTCAGCTATCATTCCGGTTCCAAGATAGGTCTCAAACCAGCCATCTCAACGTATCTATGGATTATATTATTTTTTTAGAGCGATAATCTATTAATTACTATGATTAGAAAGAAACCTTAATCCCTGAACTTTGAATAGACTTAAGACTGGTCTTAGAAATGCGAGGCCTCGGGAGCCTTCATCCGCCAAGTCCGGTACTTGCTCCACCCCCCACTCAAATAATGCGGTCAAGCCAAGACGTCATACGTGTTGCAGAGCCGGGGCTGCAAACCCGACATCCAGAAATGTTACTCCCTTGTCTCATACAATCCATAATATGATGCCCAAGATGATCAAGGGATTGATGGTAATAAACACATCCCAAACCTTCCCGAAAATAGGTACTCCCAATCACATATTGACAATATCTTAAAATACAATATCAGAGAGTACCAAATCACGGGTGGGTGAAGGAGTGGCATAAAGCCATGCCCCTGCTCCGGGAGCGGCGACAGCTCGAAGCCGCTCTTGGTGGGCCACACAACTCCCTTGGAGAAGATCTTGGTGGATAGTCTCGCACAGCTGTTGCAATTTGGCAGGTTGATCGATAGACTGAGAAGGGTTGTAAAAATCTTCCTGATCAGTCGGAAAGAAGCCACTAAGGTGTTGTCGGGCTGCAGCTTCGAAATTTCTAGCAATTGAACGAGTATATCCCGGCACCATCCGATTGACATGGGCATGACTCCGATGTCGTGCCGTGAGGCAGGCCAAATCAGCGACATGGAAGATCCGTATGCCTACCTCATATCGCGAACTCAACAGCCCCAAGCCCCCCCACTTGATTGGCAATCTAGCTTGAAGCCATTGACTCACCGACACAGATTGCCCGACAAGATGTTCAAGTAACTCTTGTTGCAAACGGTGGTGCAATTCGAGGAGGCTAGAGATATACTCCCGAGGAGCGGTACGAGTCCAATACTGAATCCGTCCAAAAGAGAGAGNGTTCAAGTAACTCTTGTTGCAAACGGTGGTGCAATTCGAGGAGGCTAGAGATATACTCCCGAGGAGCGGTACGAGTCCAATACTGAATCCGTCCAAAAGAGAGAGATTGCTGGAGGATACGGAACACAACATATTTATTATTTGTGGGGCAATTTAGTAATAGCCTCAATTATTTCCTGAACCTCCTTGGCTTTAGCAGCCATGAACGATTCCAAGAACACGTGGGAGCCCATGACTGGGGTCTTCAAGATAACAAGGTCGCAACCAATTACAATATTGATACCCAAAGCCTGGAATTCTAAAATATCCCCACGAAACTGCTCACCAGCAAGGAGGTTCAGAGTACACTTCGAATACTCAAATTCGAGTCCGTACTTAGAAGAAAGAGCGATTTCTTGCTTGAAAGCGGCCCAGATATCGGTCACATGACCCCCAGAATAGGTGTCGTGAACGAATTCAACTTCAAATTCGGGAGGGGGATGCTCAGTACGACTCCGTGCCTCTTCGTACATCCGGCGCCGAATAAGGCAAAACATCGGTCCCATCATGGGGCACCCTTATTGACCCCTGTGGCAAGCTCCAAGCCCCCCCCGAATAGACAAGATGACTACTGGTGCCATATATATACTGCGCAAACCGCGAAGAAGCCGGTGCGTGATCTCTGCAATCGCGCAGAAATTCAAGCGGGCGAATTTCATTGAACGCGTTACTCACGTCCTTTTGAAGTAAGACAGCATTAGGATTGCCTCGATTCTGTTGGGCCCAAGCTCGGGTAGCATGTACCATAATTTCCGCGCCACTTTTAGTCAGGGCCAATTGCGTATCTCCCAATCTCTCCTGGATACGAGATCTATCAAGCGAGAAAGTAGCCTTGAAGACAATTTTACGCCAAGTGAGTCCAAGAACGATGGGTCTAGCATCGGCTTCAAGTGGGGTCGGGTTGCCGCTTCCGTCCTTCTTACCGGACCCCATAAGTTTACCTCCCCCGAAGAAGGGGCGGAGATATTCGGGCGCCTTGCCATCGGCCAACAACTGCACCAAATCTCGAAAGAATTTAGCAATGGGTTCTTTATCAGGTTGTTATCTCAACATGCCACGGAGAAAATCCCCTCGAATTCCGTCGGGCCCCGGGCCGAAAGAAAAGATGGCGGCATATATGGTCTCAAGCGGGATTTCGGGAGGTTCGACACATGAAGTACTCACCATCTCAGCTTCGTCACGGGCAGGAAATTTGGCCAACAACCGCTCTTTGATAGCAGGCGTCTCAGAAGCCAGACCAGGCGATACCAGACGTCGAGTAGCTTCCCCAATCCGACCCAGCGAAACCAAGCGCTCGACCTCCCGATGGACATCATCTACCCGCCCCTCCCTCCGCCGCCCGCGCGAGCTGCGTTCCGAAGCAACCATCGCCTCCGTCTAGAGGCCGTATCGGTCTCCGGCGCGCCAACGATAAAGAAGAGATTCGGTAAAGCGATACGCTTGGGTCGGTCTTCGACCCCGCTGAGACTGGCGCGATACGTATTTGCCGAACATAAATAACTCTAACCAGGCCCTGCGAGCCTTTTGATGAGCATCCGTATCCATGTCAGTATTCCACGCGTCAGCGCGATTATACTGAAGAACACGAGCGATAACTTTACCGTACTCCTCACCGGCCAGCGGGAGCAGCGAAGCCGCAAAGTATTCTTTCGTCAAGACATTGCATAAAAAGATCTCATGAAGTGCAGGTAAACGCATATCCGTGACAGCCGAGCCTTCCCCAATACCAACAGGGACAGACCGCACAGATTGAGCGGCATCTCTACATCGTGGATGAGTGGACTCCCGAATCTTACGTGAAATGCTCAAACCATAACACCGACAAGCGGCAAGGCCTTGGAAAATAAGCCATTCCTCAGACGGTCGCTTCCGACATATGTAAGTCAACATGGGCCCGCAAAGTAGACGTACTAGCAAACCCCGATATGTGGCGAGCAGCGCTTCGTGAGCACCCAGGAACGGGGCAGAAATATGGGCCTGATGCCCTGGCATCAACACGGTCAGAAACGAGCATGGATCCTTCCTGACGAAACAAAATATTCAGCAACGGGAACATCCGCACCGAAAAGTAAGGCCATTTGAGTCTCCAGAGTGACTTCCTGAAACGAAATTTGCAAAAGGTTAGCTGGGTGGCCATTATTTGCTGCTGTAGTCTCATCATCCGGTAAGCCACTATTTGCTGCTGTAGCCTCATCATCAATATCCATGGCGCTCATGGCTGAGGCAGAGGCAAGCCGTTTCACGAAGGGTCTACTACTACGAGCGGCGTCTGGGAAGCTGGGGTTCTTCCATAAATCAACCACAAGCCTTTCATGCCCCATGAACTAGACCTCCAAACAGAGGCTCCCACAAAACCGCACGTGAGGAGGCGACACCAGCCCATGGGAAGATGAATTTCCAGGATGCGGAGTAGAGCTGGGACAGTAAGGATCATTGAATCTCCTTCCTGATCCCAGAAAGCGGTCCAAAGGACAGCGACCTCAACTCCCAAGCCTGCATCGGTCGCAAAACTCAGGATCCCATCTCGAATCCGAGTCAAGAGATCATTAGATCCCCAACAACAATAAGATATCCCAGGTTTGCCACCCGATTTATTGGACCCCGCGGGAGTGACAGCACAACTCCGCGCATGACTCAGATAGAAGAGGCTACTTCTACAAACCCAAATATTTAATCCGTCGTCGCAGCTCATGCTTGGAAACGAACCGCAATGAATCCACTACGCCCGAGCCCATATACGAGTTCCCAGCAGCCACACAAACAAGACGGCGACCCTGAAAGATCCGCGGGCGCAAGCATGCTTTCGTGCGTGCGCTCGACCCCTTTGACCTCTCGACGGAAACCAGATCTCTACGAGAAATACCACGCCCCAAACCACAGCAAGGAGGGGGAGGCAGCACCTCATGGCCGTTGCGGCGCCGGTAATCCAGATGCAGCGCGGCAACCGAGCCCGCGCACTAGTTAGAGAGGGGTAACCAGGCCATGGCCCAATCGCAAAGTGACATCTAGCTTCAAGCAACATTTGTCTCATAAACTTCCTCCTCCCTCCCTCCCTTCCCTCCTCCCTACCCCCCCCATCCCTCCTCCCCCCCATATATTGCCCTCGCGACTGCTCTTGTTGCTGGTCGTGATTATCACGATTGTTGCCGTCGATTGAATTTGATGATCCTGATGCGGTTGCTGTTGTTGCCGTTATTAATTTTGCTGCTGTTGCTGGTTGCTCATGTTACCGTTGCCGCTGTTGTTGATATTGTCACTACTGCTGCTGCTATTATTACTATTATTGCTATTGATAAAAGTACGCGATATACCATTTATATCAATTTTATAGCAATTCTATTATTTGAAGAATCCTTCGTATCGAAGCCGTCGTTATTGCCTGCATATCGGAATATTTATATCGATATTTGCAACATTTCCTATAATCGAAATTCCTCTCGTATCTTTGCCGTCATTGTGTTAGCATGCAGCTGCTGTTGCTACTATTATTGCAGAGCTGCTATTGAAATAGATCTTGTTAAGGGAGGTTGCTGTCATTGTTTTTGCTAGAGTTGATGATGATGTCGTTGCTGTTGCTATTGCTTCTATTACTATTAATTTTATCGTCGTTAGTATCGTTATTGCTGCCGTGCTACCGCTACAAGAATATCCTTGCTGATATTAAAATTAGTGCCTCCGCCAGGATATAATTACATAATACCGACGTGCCATTTGCATCATTTTTTGCGATAATTTCCTAGACTCGAAGTATCATTATTATCGAGTCGTAGGGGTGACGCTATTATTATTGCCGTTATTATTATTGGTGATAGTACAATTATAACTATAATAATTAATATTATTATTATAATTACTATTATTACTTATTCTTGATATCGCCGATAATCTTATTATTTTGATGATATTCTTGCTCCTACTATTATTACCGCTGCTCCTAATATTATTATTATTACTGCGCTAGTGCTACTACTATTACTGCTATTGAGAAGATCTAAATATCTGAATATGATATCTAATTCGTACTAATTTTCAATCCATATCTTATACTCGAAATGCTTTCATGACGATGACGTTATTACTTCTTATATCTATGGAAGGCGTTAACATCAAATTTTGGAAGCTTTCTTATATCTAATCAACCTTTCATATCGCAAGTATTATTGTTGCTATTGCCATAGCTAGCGGCAGTGTAGTTACTATTATAATAGATATTATTATGACGGATTATTAATGATATTGTTACTATTAATCTTGTAATTATTTATTTTAATACTCTTATTGTTATCGCTACTATCGTTCTTACTACGATTATCAATATTATTGCTACTTCTTCTAATAACGAAAATATACTATAAATATGAGAAAAGTCGATATATCATTTATATCGTTTTTTATAGTGATTCCTATACTCGTAATATTGACGGTATCGATTCGTTACGATCATAATACCACCGTGGTCTCTATTATTACAGATAACGATATAACTATTATTACAATCGTAAGCATTATTATTACGACGAATTATATCGATTAATAAAGATGATAATAATATTATTCTTGCTACCATTATCGCTATTAATATTATCCGCTATTAATAGAACATTTTTATTATTATTAATATTTCTACTACTACTACTAGTAAAGTACAAACACGCAAAACCGTGCCCCATTTGATTTAATTTTTATAATTATTTAATTTCGAAAACAATAATCTACTTACTCGAAATATAGAAGAGAGTATAGATAATTATTTTTAAGATATATTTTTAAGTATAAGCGATACACTCTACATTCTTTACCTACCTATATTTAAATAATAAAATATCTAATAATAGATTCTTTAGTATAAATATTATACTAAATATGTATAAATTATTGGGAGCATATTATAGGGTATGAGAGCTTTGTGCGAATTTCTAGGGAGGGGTGCGAAGTATATACTTTACCCTACACTCCTATTTACATCTTCAAGCCGCACTTTATAACCGCGACGCACCACTTACACCTAAGACGTACATTACCTCACCTAATACCTTTATCCTTACAATAATATTCTTATTCATACTTCTAGTTCCACCATAATGAAAATATATAAGGATCGAAATATTACTATTTATCCAATTTATAATATTACTAAAATTCGTAAGAAATATAGATTCGTTAATATTATTAATCTTATAATTAGTAATTCCTTTATATTAATTATATCAAGATCGATATATCATTCATAAAAAATCAAATTCTATCTTTTATCTAGAATACATTTCGTATCGAGAATTCAATTTTTTTCAAACATATAGAACCTTATTTTTATAAGAACCCAATTATACCATTATCTTATAAAAATAGAAACGGGTTTTTTCTTACGTGATAGACCTTCTATTAGAATCAAGAGTTTATTCTGATTTCCATGAAACGGTAATATTTATAAAATTGAAATTTAATTATCTTTCGCCGATAGAAATAAATCTATATATACTTCAATCAGAACAAGATTCTGAAAAATAGAAATAAGAGTGGCACGAAAAATATGATCAACAAACACCGCTAGCCTTCGATATCGAAAAGAAATAGCCGAGTGCTCATACGTATGATATAATATAGGCAGCGCAAATATTTCCCCACATAGTGACATAGTGTGCTCGCACGCGCGTGCGCACACGCGATCGCACGCGCGCGCGCGCGCGGGGCCAGTCGAAGATGAGAGTCCATAATATTCGAATTTGAATTTTAGTAACCCAGCACCGGTGGGAAGCAATCTACATACACTTCAATCAGAATAGGATGCCGAAAAGATACAAACAAGAGTGGCACGAATATAATGATCAACATCCACCACCCGCCTTCCATGTCGAAAAGTAGTGTCTCGACGTGTATACCGGTGTTCATACGTGTGACATAGGCAGCGCAAACCTTTCCCGACAAAATTCATGCCCGCGTGTGCGGGCCACATGCCATGAGAATCCACGACCTCGCGGGCTCTGTTCTTTGAAATGGCGGTCCCGTTAAGTTCCCAACTCTTTGATTCCAAGTTTCGGGCAACTGCTGTGCTGGACAGTCCAAACTCTAAACTCCAAACCATCGTATGTCCTGAAGACAACCGTGAAACCGTGAAACCTTCGATTGTGGAAACCCGACACGCCTGCGACCCTGAGCGCTACGCCCTGGACCTTTGCACCTCCTTGTGGTGGGTCTTCCTTGATCACGGTTACCACATCAGCATCATCGGTCGGTCATCTGTCATCTTCAACATCACCACCGGCATCTCTGCACTGCTCGTTGTCGTAGTAGAGGTGTTTACGCGCTTACGGACGAAAGATGCTTATGCTCTTAGGTGCAAGCACATCGAAACCCGGGCCCTCAGCCCTGCATCGTTGAAACTTGCGCCGTACACTGCCGATGTTAAGCCTGCCTCCAGGTGATACCTTCGAAGGTTAGCAAGCATATGGCTTTCTAGAGCCAAGCCCCGTTGCTCAGACAGATAAAATCCATGCTACGAGGGTTCGGGCTTAAGGTTTCAGGGACTATTCGATCCACTTTTGTACCATATCCATGCTTCCTCTAAGGAACCTCTACTCCAAGGAACGACGGGAGTCTCTTGGGTTTTAATGCTCCAATTTGCCGGGACGCCTTCTATCATCTGGAGTTGTTTGTATAACCTGCAACGAACGCACAAGCCTCAGCCCAAAACAACTTTTCCACAGAAACTAGACCTGAAAGAAGGTAAGTTCTAAAATCGAAACGTTTAGCAACCAAAAGCGGTACCACATTGCGCCAAGGGCCTAGATTCCGTTCGCACAGCATGCTTGCGACGTACCGTAAGCCCGTGGAAGGCCGATTGCTGAAAAGCAGGCCTGCCTCTTTGACTTTGTAGTATTTTGCGAAGGTGACTTTCGACCTGACGGCGGAGGGGTTTACGGTTTAGAGCTTTGGGGGTTGAGGGTTAAAGTACAGTGTTGTCACGGACTAATTTCAGGGGCTATCCGACAAGCAGGTGGGAAGTGAAAACGAATAAGGCAGATAAATAGGTTGAAAAATGGGTGAGGTAAGAAGAAAACATAAAACGAAACTACTGCCGAACTAGAGAGCGGCAAACCCTAGCCCACTCCTCAGAGTCCTTGTTTTAGCTATTTCCGCCGGGCACAGGACAGGCCAACTTTGGACACCTGAAACCACAACACCCAAAACCTGATAGGTTTTGGAGGTAGCAGTCGGTTTTGCATGTGATACCTTCGAAGTAGAATCCGGCACCCAGTGGTTTCTCTTCGAGATTCCCCGGCACAAGTCCAAAATTATGTGAACTTCATTCGACATCGCTCTTTGATCGCCTCCCGATGTGCCGAGCCGGGCCTCAAGTGCATCGGACCTGCACCTGGAATCGTAAATCCCAAACCGCGACATACCTACATACATACATACATGTATTTACACACACACACACACGCACACACACGCACACACACACACACCCACACACACACTATAGGCTCAGGAATCCCGGCCATCGTCCGGCCTTAAAATCCATTTCAGCCGCCGTGTAATGAACCTCAGGATGTCTTCTTGCAGAGGAATCGAATCGAAAAGCTCTTGCTTTGGCTTGTTGGAGATCAGAATATCTGGTTGTCTTAAACATCGAACCTATCGTTTCCTCAAATTATCGATGCTGCAGATAAACAATATCAGGAAGGCCAGCTTTTCAGCTTTCGGCCTTCTCAACGCGCTCACGTCGTAAGCATGGAGTGCGAATGGAATCTAGAAGAACAGTGGTACAGGCTTTACTTTCTGGGTTGCATTAGCTGAAGGTTGCTATTTTTGAACTCACCTTCTTGCAGTTTCAGTTTCTGTGGAAAAGTTGTTTTGGGCTGAGGCTTGCTAATTCGTCTCAGGGTATACGGGCGACTCCAGATGTTAGAAGGCAACGCGGCTCGTCGATTGTCGTCGCCCAGTCCTGATCCCGTCGTTCCTTTAAATTGTGGTTCCTTGAGAGAGAGCACGAATATAGTGCAACAGTGGATCGCGTATTCTCTGAAACCTTAACCCTGAACCCTCGTAGCATAGATCAACTTATCTGTCTGAGTAACGGATAGCCTTGCAATCCAACCGCCCTCTGCTAAGATGAAGATATGTAGGCAGCCGGCTGTGGGGCGCCAGGGGTTCACGAACCCGAAAAGCGGCGCTTCAGGTTGCAAACGCCACTGGAGTAACAGAGTATCCTACTGTTTGGGTACTTGGATTTTGGCTACCTGAAACCGCAACACCCAAAACCTGATAGCTTTACGGGACCTGCACCTTGAACCGTCAATGAGTCCCTCCCTATACAAACCAGTAAAGAGCCCGGCCTCCCCTCAAAAGCTGAATATCCACAGTAGTAGTTGGCGACGCGGACCTGGAACCTGACGGTGTATGCGCATAGGGTTTAGGCACAGTTTGAGGGTTTAGGATTTAGGGGTTTTAAGTTTAGGGTTTTGGGGGTTGGGGGTTAAGCTGGCAGAATCACTCGAAGGCCCATACGAAACTGTCAAACCCTGAGAATCAAACGCTACAAACGGAACCCAAACGGCAAACAGAGCTGCGTGGAGCCCGCTGCTGCGGCCGTGCGGGGCAGGTTGACTAAAGGGCTTTCCGCCGACTCTAGAAGTTCAAGGTTCAGGCTTGTGGCAGAGGCACCTGCAGCATGACACAAAGTTTCTGTAGGGCAAGGTTTCGTAGAATGCAACAACCTGATGGAGATGCTCGAAACCGCAGCCTCCGGCGCACTCCCTCCAGCAGCGTGGGCCTCCGTTTGCAGGGTTGATTTTGCTCGGACTCAACGAGATGGACCACCCATTGTCTACGTCTTTATATGCACATAGCACGATACACGAACATACATCCATCGGCCTGGCAGGCAGGCAAGATCTGCCTACCTCCCTTTCTAGTGTGCCTACCTACCTACCTACACACCGACCTACCTGTGCTTCCGGTATGCCAGTGTCCAGGCAAAGCTCCGCCCCGGAAGCCATGCACGCCAGCAAGCACACTGAAATGCCAGAGATCTCATTCCACCTCAGCCGAGGACATTAAATTCAGACGTGCAGTAGTTGAGCTTGAATCTAGCATAGGGATCACCCTAAGCTAGCTAACCGAGCTTTGACACGACGACTCGTAAGCTGTTCATATGCAGCCAGCGGTTCTATTCCGGGTTACGTCGATGCTTCCTCAAGTGCCCATCCAATACTACACAAGTTAAGTAACCCATGACACTTGCACATGGACAGATCTGGCATTATTTGGCAACCAAAACATGAAGACGGACATGAATTGCCTTGCCTCGAGAACGTCTCCCAAAAAAATTGGCAAGCTCTCTGGACTGGGAAAACAAGGAGTGCCTTGAGCCAACAAGGCCTGCACAACGCTTCGATCACGGCAGTAAAAGGCAATGAATTGTTCTGTGCTCTGGCTTTGCGCAGGCACAGGCACAGAAGCTCTGAATGTCTATTGTCATGCAGACGGAATGCGCAAGTCCTGCTTGCTTGCGACTAATGTGCCACACAAACACAAACACGGCTAACAGTAGTAGTAGTAGTAGTAGCAGAAATATGGTCATAGTAGTAGTAGTAGTAGTAGTAGTCCTCCTCGTCGTAATAGTAGTACTAGTAGTCGTAGTAGTAGTAGTAGCAGTAGCAGTAGTAGCAGTAGTAGTAGTAGTAGTAGTGTTAGTGTTAGTACTGAAGGTCGACACTCCTCCGACTAAGCAGGGTTCAGGTCTTTTTGTGAAGGCGCCTCATGGGGTGAACCTGCTCTGGTGCAGGGTGGAGAAAAGCCTTCCAAGTTCTACGCCTCCACCTCCAGATCGCCGCAAAAGCTCGGAAGCTAAAAAATAACTCATTCCTATAATACCCGCAGCCCAGCACCTGACTGGAAGGTGACTCGTCCTCAGCTACTCCTCAGAACTGAATGGCGGTCGCTGCACAGCTGCTGTCCTTCCGTCCGTCCGGTCCAATACACCAACGATTGTGGTTGCCTCATGGTGCCCTTCGCTCTCGCTTTCCGCAAGACCGTTCATGCAAAAGTGCCCATGCATTACAACTACATCTCGCTCCCCATTTGGTGAACCCTGTATCGAACATAGAGCTGAAAGAACCGGCGTTGGGGCAGGTCAAGCAGTCGCTTAAGCGTCAAGTTAAGCGTGAAGCTCTTGCATGAAGTTAAGGAGAGTTTTGGATGGCTCGAGGGCCCTCACTCTTCCCCTGTTCTCTTTCTCTCTCTCTCTCTCTCGCTACCTGCGCATACATACACACACACATACATACATACATACATACCTACATAGATGTATAAAATAGACATGTATATGCATAATGCAACATGTGCATGGCCCCTGTGCTAAGGCGTCCCCCGGGCTCCACTGCGGGTTCTTCAGCAGTGCCGGCAGGGCGGCAGCACTAGGCCCCAACCTGTGGGCAAGCTGGAACGGCTTCACACGGGTCCCGGGTTTAGGCTGCCGGGGTGTTTACGCGTTTGGGTGGCTTGCAGGGATTGCAGGGTTGGACTTCCAAGGCGAGATGATAGGGTTCAAGGCTGAGTCACTTTTGGATCGCTGAGCCAGGCACAGCTTCTGAAGCTCAGACGGTATGCTGCTCGACACCTCGGAGAAGGATCTGAGGTAAGCTCTACTGCCACTATCAAGGCTTTCTCAAGATCTTTTATTGCAGATGTCTGTGTCAGGGCTTGTGGGTTTAGAGTTGAGGACTTCCAAGTCAGGGGTCTTGACGCCTTGGTGGTCTTGGGCTTCCTGAGATCAAGAAGATCTGTGACACTCTGCCTGCAGATCGCGTCAAGGAGCCCATGAAGGAACCCCTGAGCGCTGCAAACAAAGGGCATGGATTTTGGATGCCGTCCGCGGCGAGATCCATCCCTGCACGGGATACCGTGAGGCCCCGCTGGGCAGGAATAATCTACAATCCCTCCACTTTTGCTATCCACCTTTCTATCTGTAATTGACAGCACGAGCTACTCCCATTCAAGCTGGCCATCACCATGAATGACTCCTAGCAGCCAACCTTGATGAAGTTCCAAGCCATGGAGAAGGCGGAAGAGGAGCGAATCACAAAGATGTGGGACACCTGGCGGTGTCTGCGAGCTGCGCCAAGGCGCCAAGTCGCCTGGCTGCCTGAATTTCCAGCTCACTACCTTTTCTTTCTTGATTGCTTGCTTGCACGGCATCAGGGCTTGGTATCCCAAGCCCCGCGCATCCCCGCTCCCCCTCAATCATACATGATTTTTCGTTTCTCCGTGTCTCTCTCTCCAAACGGCTTGGTACGCGGTCGTGCCAGTTTTGGGAAATGATCTTTAGCCTGAGCCGAACGGCACAACATCGAAGAGACGAGGACGGTGATTCTTGCTGCAGCAACCTCTTCTTTTGCAACTGCCAGACGAGCAATATCATTCAGTAGACCAGACTCGTTTACTCGAATGACTCTGTGCCCGGCTGTGCCTGCTCCATATAGTGCCTCAGCCACAAGTGTTGACGATCAGTCCAGTCCGAGATTAGGTCTTCATGCCACTGCATGACAGCGGATATGAGTTTAAAACCACACGGACACGCTTGAACATATGTCGAAGTGCTTGCTCCCGGAGGCAGGCTGCATGCCTGCGCCAAGCAAAAGAGACGACTCTATAGCTCGCAGGTGCTTCGGACCCGATCTTCCACCCTCTCCCCTTCGCTGAAGTTCTGCCAGAGGGCTGACCAGCCCCAAGCCTAGTTCATGGTTGGGATAGGAATAAAAATGTACATTTTTATTCCTTATTGGGCTTACGTACCCATAACAATGTAAAATGTTACCCAACTATGACAAAGAAGCAGGATCTTCAGCTTCTCTACCAGGGCACCGCTGGAGACCTGCCTCGGTCGGAGTTCTGGCCCAGGCCGGGCCAGCCCGCACGCTGAGTGGCCGAGTGTCGGTGAGATCCTATTCAAGCCGTATTTTCGCCTGTCAAGTATACTTCTAAGATCATGATGAGTGATGCCGCAAGATGGAACAGTCAAGCCGAAACCCTGAAGTGCATAACTAGGTGAAGCCGCCCTAACTCGCCCAGTGGCCAAAGGCTCAAGCCTTGCAGATCGTAGATCTGCACATGGCCAGCTAACTTGCCAGTGGTCGTGGTTTGAGCAGACAGCCAAATGTCCACATACTCTGCCACGAAGACGCCGAACCTCCCGAGTTGGCTTTGTTTTGCGAGATGTGTTGGGGATATTCCAGATTCCAAACGAAGGACTTGGGTCTGCACTGTGGGCACGGTCGAGGGTTGCATCATCGTAACGTCGTAACGCAGCACTGCAGACCGTGCCTTGCAAACGGCTGGAAACCTAAATCAACCGCTATCAAACCTGTCAGGTGCTCCATCCCCGTAATCAGAATTCACTCAGGCAGGTTCTGTGGCCTTAGTCGCCATCGTCTCAGTTGACGCATGAGCAAGCATGGGATCTCGTGCTTCACTCGCAATCGCAACACTTTGCTCAGATCCTGCCTGACATGTCCCACGACATCTTAACTTAACGTTTCTACATCCTTAAACCATATAGTCCTACAGCTCCAAACCCTCAAAGTTCTGAAGCCACGAATCAAACTCCGGAACTCCACTTCCCCGAACCTCCCAAACTAAACCCTAAACCCTCCCGAATTCCCGAAACCTTCTCCCCCCAAAACCCTAAAACCCCACCATTTGAACCCTAGTATAGTACCCCAAATAGTAGGATCCTTATTATAAGGAACCCAAAATAGGGTCCCCTGATTTTCGGGAAACTCCCAGACCCGGCCGAGCCTCCGGAGCTGATCTTCGTCGGCCTTGGGAGCCGCCGAGGAATGGGCGGTGCCCACGTAGTAGATGCTCACCTGAGGCGCTCGCTTATCGAAAAAAACCCTCGGTGTCTGTTTTTTACAGTATATCTCTCTGTTATATATATATATATTAGATGTACATACACTCTATGCACACATACATACACACATGTGCGCCTGTGTGTGATGCTGCAGGGCTGGCGCCAGGCAGCAAAAAAGCGGTCGAGGAAAACTGTGTGAGGGTGTTTGACAAGACCTCACCCCCAAGAGCAACGCAGCGCACGAGAGGGGTCAAACCTTCATGCATCAGGACTTTCGACCGACACCCAAATGTCAAACCTAGGTGCGTCACGATGGTTCACATTGCTCCACCCATACCATCATCGCAAGGCGAGTTCAAACCTGCACGCCAGAGCAAAGCACCACAAAGAGGATTAACACCCCATGAAAAATGACGTCGACAATGCTCCACCAGGAGCAATGCAGCTCGCAACGGGGCCAAACCGGCATGTGCCACGACTGTCGACAGGACAACCTCGCAAGGCAAAGCACCGCGAAACGGATCAACTTTCGACAACAACTGCACGCAGAACGACTTTCGAGAAGACACCTCCCCCGAGCAAAGCAACACACAAAGCCAGGCAGCACAAACAGGGTCAACTCTTGAATCACGATTCGACAATAGCGAGTGCAAAACTGTAGCAGACATGTTCCCACACATGCTTCAGGACAGCATGGAAAATCCCAGGCAACCAGACAAGCTGCAGCTGGCAGCAGCATTTGCAGACTAGAAAACAGAGAGTACCGGAGCATGCGCATCCTGGTTTGGGCCCCGTTGTGCCAACCTCAAGCAATCGCAAAATGATCCCGAGCCCTCATGGAGCCCAACGAAAAAACTGAAGCTTCTGAAGCTGCCTTTGTTGCAGTCTTGTCAAACACAAGGTACCACCAAACTAGGCCAGGTTCCACAGAGAGACCCACAGACTCCAATATCCCATCATTCAGGAATATACCTCAAATTATATTAGGGATGCTACTAAAATTTCAGGTATATTCTTAACTAAGGGATATTGGAGTCTCTGGGGAAGCCAGTTTGGATCGAGCAGCAGGAGAGCCCTCCGCGCTGGTCAGCGCGCATGGGTTGATGGTCACGAGCTTGGCGACCTCGGGAGTCTCGCTGAAAGCTTCGCAATGTGAAGATTTTTTTGGCCTTTCCTTCCTAGGCGCAGGCTGTCGCCATGCTTCAGTTTGCAAGCTTGAAGCTCTGAGCTGCTTCATCCAAAAAGCTGTTCCTCTTGAAATCGTTTGCAACCAACATCGAGGATCCGAATTCTACGCTCGCACTTCTCCAAGTCCCAAATCCCCCCCTAACCGCCCTGAACCAAGTTCAGCCCTATGTCTCCAGGCCTCCTTGTGGAACGGCACCAGCACGGGCTCGTCTGCACGCAGCGCCGATAGCAGGCTCTGGCGCATCTGATCCACGCCTTCAGGGGTTTAGGCTTAGGGTCGTGCGGTTCAGGGCTTCAGGGCACTAAGGTTCTGGTTAAAGGTTAGAATTGGTGTTGTTCATGATTTCGCTCCACACCAGACAAAAGTTCGCGAAAGCATCGTCGTGCAAAACCCGTAAGCCCCAGTGGTATCAGGTCTGAGCCGTATGTAGCTTTTTGTGCCACGTGCTGTACAGAATCAGATTTACGAACCGCCAAAGCAGAAGAGACTCCTGTGCTTAAGGTCTGGACGCTTTAGGGCCTGGGCTTCAATGATCGCTGTTTGAATTCCGATTCTGGGGGAGTTTCGGTTGAGCTTCTCAGATAAACCAGTCTCAGCGCCTACACTCATCTACGCAGTGCTTGGACGCCGAGATGTTCCAAGGCGCTGAAGCCGCTGAAGCAATTTGGACGCTTGCTTGAGACTTAAACCATGCGAAGGTCAACGTATCGCTACACAAACACGCCATACCGAGGCACCATATTGCTTTCGCCACTCCAGGATGCCGTCGAAACGTCGCTTGGCTTCCTCCGGCAGTACCGACATTCCATTCTTAGAGGATTGGCTACCCAGTCTGTCAAACGAGAGGATACGTTCCAAACTGTACTCAACGACTAGATTCACTAGATTGGGGTTTGTTATTGAGCAGACAATCGCTCATTGTTGAGTTGAAGCCAGATTACGGGCCGTCATGGGAACCTCGCCCCAGTCACAAAGCACATAGCGTGCGCACCCTGGCTATCGCAGCGGTTCAAGGTGTCTTGGACCAAGCCAGGGGACCTGCTTTGAAGTTTTTGCACTCCATATCACAAACGACATATGAAAGGCGGTCTCCCATCGGCGAGATCCCCTCCTCCATGTCGAGGTTGCAGCCCAAGTACAGACGAACTGCTGTCTGTTCCTAGGCATGCTTCGGGTTTGCGTATCTCGGACTTCAGGAGCTTAGGGTTGTAGGGCTCTGCACACTTGTGCATGCAAGCATTTTTGGCCTTCCCAATGAATGTTATCATCACATTTGCTTGGTTGCCCTGCCGTTATGCACCGTCATCATCATCAACACAATCTCTCTGAAGCCTCAGGGGTGAAGGCTGCAGAATTCGGGCTGCTGCTGAGCCACAGAAACTTTGTAGTGGGCCTCCAGATGTGCCTCGGTGCTCAAAAGGTCGGTGAATCGACTGCGGCACAAGTCCAGATTGAGGCAATAGTTTTCGTAGTAATAACAGAAATACTTTTACTGCTTTGTTATAAACACTTAATAGGCAATGAACGAATGATACTGAGGCATTCAGCATGGACAGTAGCAGTTACGATAGCAATAGCAACAGCAACCGGCAGTAGCAATAGTAATCAATGGTCGTTGTAAAAGTCCTGGCAATGAAAATACTATGACTAGTAGCAAAAGAAATAGTAATAGCAACAATCGCAGCAATAGTAATCGTAAGAGCAACAGTAACAGCGCACTAGCTACACTCATGTCGGAAGACAGTAAACTTAACTTGTAATAATGGCACTCGCAATCCTACCGATAGCAGCCATTACAGCGCTTCACAAGCAGCGGCCGGACAAAAATCAACGCATGTACCTTGTCTTGACTGGACGTGGCTCAGCCATGTTGCAACCGCCTCGTCCATGGCAGCACCCACGGCCTTCTTGTCAGGAAGCTGGCTCAACCGGACCTTGCCACTGTTTCCCCAGTGTAGATGATGCGAAGCGATGCAGAGGTGTCAACTCAAGATTGGCAGCATTCCTCCTTCTGAAAATGCAACTGCCTTGGCTTTGGTTTGGTGAACAGCATCCGAAACCTAAATCCCAGCCGCAAATGTCAATAGTCAAGATATAACCTTGGTCATTAATATACCCCAAAACCTTTCTCTAAGCATTCAGGCTTGCAGCCATAAGCCCTTCAAACCCCTAAGCTAAACCATTATGGTAACCTGTGAAGTTACCGTTATACAAAGGCCACTATGGCCAATATATGGCCACGTGCTCCGCGGCCCCCCCTCCCCCCCGATCCATGGTTTATAGTCCAGGATGCTCCCCGGCTCTATGGTGGGGTGTGGGATCCCTCTTTCCCCTGTGGGGTGGTTGTGGGGGGTTTTGGGTTTAGCTGAAGCTTTTGAGATTTGGGTTTTGGGTTTAAGCTTAAAAAGGTACAAGGCTTCGAGTCCACTCGTTTGGGTTGACGGTGTATGATCTGCTTTAGGCTTAGAGCCTGCGTGTAGGCGGGGTTTAGGGTTGGGTGTAGGGTTTAAAGTACAGGTTCAGGTTAATGTAACAGGAGCACGCGCTACTGCGCCACGTTATAGGGTTTATAGCTTGCGTAGGGTTTGTGTACGATCCTGGCCCTCTCTGTGACCCTGGCCGCCCCTCCATCTGCAGCTCCAACGGCCCCGACCCCTTTCCGCACGCGCCACCCCCCGCACCTAGACCCTTTGCGGCGGGGGGGG